>NW_024121210.1:20597162-20852162 GCF_016745375.1 Pimephales promelas
ATGTTGGGTTGTTTCAACCCAATTTTGGGTCAAATATGGACAAACTATGAAAAAACTATGTTAAAAATGTCATTTATAAATGTAACCAAATGGCAATGTTTGTCCATATTTGACCCAAAATTGGGTTAAAACAACCCAGAGTGTAGTTATTCTTAGTTTTTCACCCCTTTAAGTGTTGGCCGGCCCAGTTTTTGCACTGTATTTTGGCCATTTGTGCATGTTGAAGTGCCGTATGTCTGTGCCGTTGGTGAGAGAGAGTTAGTGAGGGAGTCAGTGTACGTAAATGAAAGCCAAAGTGATAAAAGTGAGCAAAGAAGTCAAGACGCTAGATAGATGAGCATTGAGCATTCCAATGTGCAAATATTTTCCATCTGGAATGAAGAAAGTGATCAGCATAATTGATTCTTTCTTATATTTTCATAATTGAAACTTGCTTACCATTCAGAAGGGGAAGTAAGCGCTGATTTGTTTACGGTTTGTATGTCTGCAGTCCTAGCTTTGGTTTTACCCTCTTGAATGATGAACATAGACTATTGACTTGGTGTGTCACACACAGCCTTAAGAAATAATTACCACTTTTATTATTTTATACAATTATTTCTGAACATCAAACTTGTTAAGAATAGTATTTGTCTTGATATTTCCTATTTCTGCAAAGATATTTAACAAGTGAATTTGTTTTACACACATTGTTGACCACTTCCTGTGTGGTGTTCTTGGAAAATAATTTTGATTTTGAAGTTAAAAGTAAAAGAATTGATCATGCACCATTTTAAACCAAAAATCTCGATTTTTCTTTTCTTTTAGAGTGTACTGCCAAGGTAATGATTTGGCTTTGTTAATTATTTGGATCATTTATTTTGTTCTGTAAAATCATGTAAAGTGTGTGCACAGAGATTTTCTAAAAATAATCTTATTTCCCAGCATTACATACAGTATGGGACTTAAAACATTGTTTTTGCCCCAGCCTGCATTGTTAAATAGCCTAAGTAGCTTGTTTCTAGTAAAATCTGAACTGCTTTTTGAGGTTACAATTACACAACAACGATATACTAATGTTTTTCCTTTGCGTTTTTTTGTACAACGTTGTCAAATTCGTACCTATTCACATGGTTGCGTGAAAACGACTAAAACCGCTGTATTATTTATGCATGTCACTTTGTAAAACCTATAGACTGAACACATAATACTCATGCGCATGATGTGACCATTTTCACAAATTTGCTATTATGTAGTTTACATGTAGACAACAACTGGATTTTTTCAGTGTAGTGCAGGTGGATGAGCCATCAATATTTGTTTTGTCCTTTTTCACCAAGGCAGATATTGTATATTTTAATTGTGTGTTATCTGCAAAAGATTACTTTTATTAACAACACTTCATAGGGTCAAGTTTCCCTCTGCTCACTGTTCTTACGTTCATACTCCCTGAGGAGCAATTAAATCATCGCTCACAGGACTGGCACTTAAGGTGTGAGGGCACATTGACCCATTTATGTGAAAACAATATTAATATGGTTCTTCACTTTGTGGGTAAAGTCACACATCAGTGGCACCAGGCCCTTCGCTTTACTACTAACTCTAGATAGAGCATCAAGGAGTCAAATGCAACATTCAGTCTTTAGAGGTCACAAACTCTAACACTATCGAGGGATCTCTTACAAGGTTAAGTTCAAACTTCTGCTGCCAAATCTTTGGCTTAGGTGTTTAACAGACCCCACTACAGTGTACACAGCGTCTAAGCTCAAAACGGCGGGTCAGTGTTGAGATTAGTTGCTCACACACACAAAGCTAGCAGGTTTGTTATAAATGGTAGCAGCAATAGCAAAGACTTTGATAAAGGGCTTAACGGCTATGCCGGCGTAAAAATAGATTAGCTATATCTGTGCTAATGGCAGTCGCTGGTGCCTTTCAAAACACACATAGCTACACACTCACGTCTTTTATAGTTTTTTTTTCTTTTCACTTAAGTATAAAGTCATACCCTTCAGAAATCAGGTCACCTTTTTTTAGACCAAATGATTAAAGGACAAGCTATAAAAAAACTCAAACTGTAAAATCTTTTTCTTTTTTTGGCTAACTCGAGTACACTGGACAATTCTTTCTTCTTTTAATTTGGGGATTTTTAACACTTTTTTTAAGGGCATTGAAGAGGTTACAATCTCTGTCCACACACACACTTGTGACTTGTGTTTTGGTGCTGACTTTTTAAGTTTGAAACTATTATGCATTGTCTGGTGGGTAGTGTATACATTTGCAACATTTACGTCCATGCTGTTTTTTTCAAGTACGATATTTGGAAAAACGTATTTTATTTTTTCTGTGATGTATATTGCGATGCGATATAAAAACAAAGGATTTTTCAACGGATGACTAGAATAGCTAGAAAGAACAAATCAATTTTAGGGCTGTCAAACGATTAATCCAAAATAAAAGTTTGCGTTTACATAATATATGTGGGTGCACTGTCTATAATTATTTTATATATATAAATACACACACATGCTTATATATATTTAAGATTTTCATGTATATACTGTGTAAAGATTTATATATAATTTATATTATTATATATAAATACAAATATGTTAAATATAAGTAATATTTGTTTCTTAAATATACATGCATGTGTGTTTATTTCTATATTAACAAAATAATTATACACAGTACACCCACATATATTATATATTGTAAACACAATCTTTTATTTTGGATGCGATTAATCGCGATTAATCGTTTGACTTGACAGCCCTAAGCGTTTTACAATAATAGAGTGATTTTCTTCTTCATAGAAATCAAAAATAATAAAGTTTTGAATCTGAAGACATTTGATTGTGAACCATCCTTATAGGGCGAAACAATTTGGAAAAAAAAAACCTTCTGTTTACTCTTTACAAGCACAAACTCAAGCCTCTTTGGTGAACAGAGCCTAATTGAGTTTCGTTGGCTATTTTCCCACTGTTGCGTTCACTTAACCAGCTTTTCTTGCTAGCAGAATCATAAACCCATTTGTTGAGAATTCTGTCCACCATTTTTAATTACAGTACAGCTCCCACGACAAAAGTGTCTCTCACCTGTGTTAGAACCTTGCTTTGTTTTTATCTGTTCCTGACTGTCTCTGAGCTGTTGACCCTCTTGAGTGCTCAGGTGCTCTGTGGCTCAGCGACACTGGCAGTTATAAAGAGAGAGAGGAGGAAATCTAATGGCCTGTGAGAAAGATAGGTTATGAGAGAATGAAGGAAGAAAAACAGCAGCTATACAGGGAGAGAGAGAGAGAGAGAGAGGCCTCGCTGACGTTTCCCTGCTGCATATGCAGCTGATAGTATCTGGCAGGGCCTGGCTCTCTGGGGAGCCCTGTAATCTGTTCCATCAGCGTTTACTACCGAACAAATTAACTAAGACAAGCACCGCCGCCTGAGCCAGCAGAATTCTTCCATTAGGAAAATTATAAAGCTATTATGGGGAACAATTTGGTCCTTTATATAAACGACTCTCATTGGAGGGCTACAGGGCTTCCTTGAACTACTCCAGGGGGGCTGGATGGAGTACCCTTGGGGCATTACCACTATTGATACCAATAGGAAAGAAAAATTGCGCTCTTTAATATCTCAAACATTTCTCTGCGACGGCAGTAAGATTAAATAGTTTATTAAGTCTCTGAGAAGAAAAGACCCCAGGAAACTTTCTTAAATATAGTATCTTAACATTTCAATTATTTTCCCCAAGTTATTTTTGGAGAAACGTCACTGAAGAACCTAAGCTTTGAAAGCGCAACTTGATTCATATTTGTTGAAAGTTTGGTTGCTCAACCTTAAAAATGGTGCAAGGCAAGAATATATATCATGATTATTACATTCACAATTTCAAATCAGTTGACATTTTGAATTCAACTCGTTTTTTTGTCAATAGTAGATTATTTTCATTGAAACAAACAAATTCACAAATGCTTTCCTAAGTTGGAAGCATAAGCTGTATTATTATTCATATTTCCCGTAATTTTGGCTGAACGAGTTGCATTATGGTGTAAGACGCGAATATATATATCATGATTATTATGGAGAGGTAATGTACATAGGCTACTCTTAATAGCCGACTGTCAATGCATTGTTAGGGTAAATGCATTATGTCACGATTTATTTCCGTCACCGTCTCACTGCTTGTTTTAATAACAAGTCGTTTAGGAAGACCAGAACCATAGCCCACTAACATAGCATGATGTTTTTATCTAAAACATGTCCCATTGACCCATAAACCAATGATCCACACCCATCTCTTGGGATGGTATTTTAAAACCAGATTTGTCCCTGGAGATCATCAGTCCTCGTGCTTTTACCTTGCCAGACTAGCCGTACGATGCTCCGTCAGAGTGCTTCGCGGAGCCATGTGTCTTCCTATGTGGAAGGAGGAGGTGATAATAACAGAGGAGAGTAAAACTGGGGCGAGACTGTGGTGACTCAGCCCCCCAGTTGTTGTGTTGGAGGTTTGGGGAGTCTGGCGCACAGAGTTCCAGCCTAATTAAGTTGATTTGTTCCCAGCATCTGGCTCCCAGATGTCAGACGATATTCTTTAGCTCAGCTCCCTGCTGTTGAGCGGAGAGGAGTGGGACGGCAGGGACCGCAGACTGCTGACTTTTCTCAAGGCCCACCAGGGGTGGGACTACAGTAGGTGACTGATGCCTGCGGTGGCCAATCGGGGTCTGTTTGTCGCAAATTTTAGGGAATCTGATTGGTGTGTTTGTACAAGTGGTTTATAGCAGCATTATGCTGCATGTGCATACCAAGCAGTTTTCTCACACCTTATAAAATGCGTGTTTTCTGCAAAATAGACTTGATGTTTGGTGTGAACGATGAAGGTCTTGTTTTTACAGCTTTTGGTTATGACGGATACGACTGGTCTGAGGTCGATGACTGTGCTTGTGGATTAGTATTAGTGTTGCCAACCTCTACATAGAGTGGCGATGAGTAGTATTTTTGAGTCTGAATGATTAATTTGCCAATCAGTTCTTAAGTTGACATTTTTATTTGAATTTACTTTGCGACTGTTAAAAAAAGTATGTTCTATAGGATGGGTTGTATGAATGAAATTTGGACAGTAACAACTAGAGCTAGACCGATATATCGGTAGACCGATATTATCGGCCGATATTAGGCATTTTCCAAACTATTGGTATCGGCAGTTATAATGGCCGATAAATTAATATTTCAAAAATAAAATAAAAACGGACGAAACACGCTTGAACCATGTCATGAGTGTTGGAGTTGTATAGTTTGTCCACCAGAGGGCACTCTACACCGTTCCTGTTGGCAACACTCGTTGAGTTGGTCACGATACATACATTGCTTGAATAACAATTAAAAGAACATCCCCATCAGTTCCCTTGACTCAAATAAGCATGACAAAATTTGTGACTATCATGTCCAGTTTAAAAATAATAAATAAAATATCGGCCGATATATCGGATTTTAAAACCCAAAAATATTTGTATTGGTATCGGCCTTAAATCCTTTATCGGTCGGACTAGTAACAACATGGCGGATGTAGTTTGTCACGTGACCTACCGCTTCACTTTCATTCATAAATCCCCTACCGTGGCCTTATGGGATAGTCGAAGTGTCCATCGAATGCGTACGTCAGAATCTCGGTTGAAGTAGTAGTACTTTTCGCCTACTTTTTTTCAGACTATGTATTCGACATGCAACTGTTTTGGTACTGTTTTTCGCATACTATATAGTACTAGGGAAGTATTCGATTTCGGACGCAGCGCTTGAATTCTAACTGAGTTTAGTCCAAATTGTGAATTGAATCAACTGTTCATCACCTGTTCAAACTATTTTTTTTTTTCAACAAACCAGTTGATTTGATTCACAATCCAAAGCAGTTCATTCACAAATATATTTTTAAACTGACAACTCGCTGAATCATTTAGAGAATCAAATCAGCTGGTTTGTCGATGCTTCGTAATTGAAATAAATCTTTCTTTTCTTTTCTCGTCACAGTTCAGAGTGAACAAATCATTTTTGAATCGGTTAAGTTGACATCTTAACTCGCTGAATAATATTTGTCTAAATTGTGAAATTAATCAACGATCTTTCAGTTTGAAACAAAATTAAAATTGGTAAATAATAAAATAATTTATCTTTAAATACCCCTTTTATCTGATTGTCAAAGGCAAATCGGTTCTAAAAATGACTAAAATGATTGCCAATTCTGTAAATTCAAGGTTGATATTTAGGCACGGCTCACTGATCTCATTTCATTTATTTACTAAAACCGTTACTCTGGAATCTCATGTGAACCGTTTCCCTTATCTGTCCTCAGAAAGAACTGGATGCCACCGCCACAGCCCTGGCCAACAGACAGGATGAAAGCGAGCAGTCCAGGAAAAAACTCATCGACCAAAGCCGCGAGTTCAAGAAGAATACTCCAGAGGTGAGCGAAAGCGAGAAATGGAGTGAGAGATGATTCTCCAAATGATAGGAAGCTCAAAGGTAGTGGAGCGAAGGGAAATTTGAGTGCCTAATTTTCACATGTCTGGAGTGGCACATCCTGGTCTCCTGGGTACACGTGAAGCACCTTATTTCGGCATTTCATATCAGTTGACATTCTTCTGCTTGTATTCTACCTCCGTTTTTGCTGCTTTCATGGTTTTACATGTGCAGCCTGTAGTGTTGCAGTCTTGTTATTACAATTGTTCCACTTGAGATCTATAGCATGACCGTGGCTTTAGATTACTTTTCGGATTTTGCACTTGTCTGAAGCTCGGCATGGCCTCGTAAGAGAGGTCAGTGGCAGAGAAACCAGAAGGATATTATGGTTTATCCATTTAGGGAATACTCGGTCTGCATGAATAGCGGCGGACGGTCGTGTCCAGACCATAGGGTTGTCTGTGAGGTCATGTTCCAGAGGAAAAAGCGACGATGCATGTTAGCAAGACGGTAAGGATCAGTAATTCTTTATTTACTGAAAACCCTCTCTGATCTGATAGAGTTCTAACTGACAGTAGCAGAACATCACGACCATTGGATCAGGATGGCTATCAGACGTTTGTTCTGTTTAGAAACAGATTATTCTTAATGTGTGGATGTGATGTTTATAGACTCTGATTCTACCCTATAGTATTTACAGACTCAAAATCTTGAATCACATGGAGGGTTAGCTTTCTGTCAGGTAAATGCATGTGACATTCATGACGTTTAACTCATTTATTGATTTTGACTCTTTTATTCTGAAAATGATTTGTAAAATAAATGGAAAACCAAAGGAGTCTGTCCTTTTTTATGGCAGAAAAATCTGAAAATAGTGTATATATATATATATATATATATGTATAGAAATATATTTTGTTATTTAGCCGTATGCGATTTTATTAATACATTAATTTAGTTTTATAAAATTGTATTATTTATATTATTACTACTACTAATAATAATTGTAATGAAACAATATGTGATATAATAAATGTAAAAAAAATCATACAATGTATAAAAATTAAGGCCGGGCAACGATTAATCGCATCCAAAATAAAAGTTTCTGTTTACAAAATATATGTGTATGTAGTGTGTATAATTATTTTGTTTATATAAATACACATGCATGCATGTATATATTTCAGAAATTTTTGCATGTACATACTTGATATATATTTTTACATGATTTATATTAAATATAAATGTTTTATACATATTAATAACACATTTTTCTTAAATATATACTTTTACTTTTATTTTGGATGCCGATTAATTGTTGCCCAGCCCTAATAAAAATACAGTAATGTATACAAATGTTACATTAAATTCTGCTATACAGTAAATAATTGCAATTTAGTGAGTCTATTGACCATTTGTTCTTTTTTCTGAGGCTGTTTATTTATGCATTTGCAGTTTATTTGTCTCAAATTTAGTATTCTACTGAAGACAACACTTTTGTATCGGATCAGGATGTAGTAATTGCGTCGTTCAGTCATAATGAACGTAAAGAAAGTAGAGAAAGAGATCTGTCAGAAGACTTCTAAAGTTCAAAATAACCTTGGGCTTTTCTTTTAGTCTTTGATTAATAATATCCTTATCAGCCTAAGTGTGCTTTTGTAAAGATTTCAGACAGGTGCCTCCAATCTTCAAAACGGCAAATCCGTATAATTCCTTACTGTATTTGGTTTTGAGAAGTCTGTGCCAGCCCATCTGGGGTGTCGAGAACTCAAGGGCACCGCGGCGCTCCGGCCTGCTCTATCTTTGATCATGGTTGCCGTCGCCTCCTGCCCTCCTCCCTCTCGCTCCCTCTTTCCTGCCTCTCGTTTTGCGAATTCCTCGCGAGTTACCACTCCCAGAGAGTGCCGATGAATAAATGGAAAATAAAAAACCTGTTTTGTCTCCGGAGCCTCAATAAATCAGTCCCCCTTTTCCATTTAAAATGTCCAGGGCTGCAATTTATGTCTGAGCTTAATAACCCGTTACTAAATTAATCGTGCTGGGGGTTTTGGCTGGGAGGCCACGCGTACGGAGTTTCTGTGAACCCTGTAAAAGAAAAAAAAAAAAAGTCCATCTGAGTGCTTTTCTGCCCGGTACCCAAGGTGCAAGACATCAAGCGCCTCAGTCAGAGAGGTGGAAACTCTATCTCTGATGAGGGAAGTTGGAAAGTTACCTTAATGGCTGGACTGCTGGATGTGGAATTAATGTGCCATGGCTACCTCGCTGTACCGTTTCTTCTGACACGAGGCAAGCCGTAATCTAACCTAGATGGGACTTTGTCGTATCAGCTGTTTTTGAATGTTTGTGCTTGATTTACTCAGACATTTGCATCAGGTTTCACCAGTTAAGGGAACAGATCACCTCAAAAATCATGTGATTGTCATTCCAAACTTTCTTCTGTGAAACTCAAAAATGTATTTTTTTTTCTGAATATGCTTGCTAGCTTTATAATGCAGAATTATAAAAAAAGTGGTCCAAAACTAACTTTAGATTTTGCTCAAATATTGATGCATGACTTTCATGACGTTAATCAAATCCAAATAGGATGTATGACAAAAGCAAAGTAACATGCTTTTAATATAGCACAATTTAGTGAGAAATTGTCTCACTAAATTAAAAATAAAGCCCCAAGGGAAATTTCCGCGTGGACCGGAAGTTCTTCTGAATGAGAAAAATGGAGGGTGAGATGGAAGGCCATTCCACAGGGGAAGAACATTTTCAGATATTGATTAAAGGGGTCATGAAATGGCTTTTTAAATTTTGTTATATTGTTGTCTGAGGTCAACTTATGACGTTTGCTTGGGTTTTACATGAAAAAACATCAAAATTAATAAGTAAAAGGCTATTTTCTGCCCTAGTTTTGAGCTTAGCTCAAAAACGCTCAGTTTTTATGGGCGTCTCGCACTGAAGACTTGATATCACGCCCACTGCTGTGAGTGGATAACAGTTTTGCATATTATAATGAGTTTCACTCTCGACCCGGTTTGTCATCACGAGGTAGGCCTATGTTATTTGGCTATGCATGTAATGCGCGAATCGGTGGGCGGGGCTAAACCGGACGTGTTGAAGTAGGCGTTGATCTTCTTCTGCGGGGGTGGTGTCTTATCCTCTTTGATGTCATAGTTCCCCACTTTTAAAAACGAGTCGTTTGCAGAGGCTGGTGTCAATAAAAGCTTTTATTGGACTAACAAGGACGTTTTCAGTTCTGAAACTTACAGGATATAGATGACCTCTTAGATGTCAAAAGCTCAAGGAAAATTTGAATTCTCAGTTCATCACCCCTTTAAAGATTACGAAGACAAACCAAAAAGTGGATCAACTTGTATGGATTGTTTATCATAAGACTAGAAATGTGTGCTAACAGACCTCAGACTTCAGTGGGGTATCAAACAGTTCAAGGTCCAAATGAGAGTGTCAGTGCAGCTTCAACAGGCTTTAAACAACACCAGACGATACCCAAGGGTCTTATCTAGCGAAACGATAAAAATAAATAAAAAACTTTACGTTTTATAAGCACAAATGGTCACCTTGCTCTGTTCTGTGATACGAGTTCGTGACTCTCCTGTTCGAACTCGTTCATCAAAATGAACGAATCTTTTTTTCGAGTCATTTGGTTCATTCAATGAACAAAATGACTCGAAAAAGCCCATTTTATGGAAATATTATTAATGTGTTTTGTTTCTTTTGGTTTTGTTAGTCACACATCGCTCTAAAGGCTTCAGAAGACTAACTAACGTTTTGTAACATTTTATAATAGATATTTATGGTGCTTTTGTGTACGTTTTGAATCTCTAGTCCCTATTCATTTTAAATGCACAGAAAAGAGTGACCAGTGTGTTAAATAAAATGTCTTTTGTGCTCCACTGAAGAGAGGAAAGCCATACAGGTTAGGAATGACATGAGGAAATAATGGCACTTTTTGCACATTTGGATAAATAAACTCTTTAAAGTTTTCAGAACTTGTCTGTATATATTTAGTCTGATGAATTGGCATTTTTGTTTCTCTGTTTCTCCATATCCTTTTCCATTTTCAGTCTACTAATGTTCCACCGCAGTTGTGTAATTGTTATTGACTAGTTATTTATGTAGCTCCTTCATGGTTCTGGTTCGCCTCAGGATGCTGGTTGAAAAGTTTATTGTCCGCTATTTGATGTCAATGTGACAGATAGGGATTTGTTGGGATGACCCGTTATTTTCCAAGCGATTACGTAACGTCTGTGTTCTGCTCGGCGTGCACCTGTGAAATAAATAATCCTAAGCAGCCGTTAAATTTGCCACAGATCACTTCATTTAGACTTTTTTTCGAATGCGCACATATTTAAACCAAACGACCGCAGCATTTGGTCCTATTTTCGTTTAGCTTTCGCATGCTCATTTAGATGAAGTTTTAAATAGGATGTGATGGAGACTGAAAGAGACCAGTGTGTCGGCGCTGAAATTATATTCAGAGCTGCCTGCATGATGGAAATATTTTCATAAGGTCATGTGCATTCCCTCCCCTCTAGCTCACATATTTTGAGTTTATGCATTAGACACCATTGATAAAAATCACATTTTTTGCATTTCTGCTGATAGTGTTGCACCACATGCAAACACCATAACTTGAAGAGCGCATTTAAACTTTACGCTGAGCGTTTGATGGTCAATAAACCACACAGATGTTAAAAGCAGTGCTCTTTCTATATACACTCTTTAAAGTGAACGTATAAGGTCTTCTAACATATTTTACTTCTGTAATGTGGCATATTTTTTTTAAGTTACAAAAATGTAAGGGCTTGAAAATGAAGACTGTTTGGTGACTTCAGATTGATGGAAAGTCGCAAAGAAATTACTTTTCTTTTTTTGTTTACTACCTTTGTGCAGTGATGAGACATTCATAGTATCTGAAATGTGTATTAAGAATTGAAATATGGTCATTTTGATAGCATATAGTGACCTTATTTCATGTTGGACGGCCTTGTGTGCCATTTAAAATGATGCTGAATTGTAAATGTAATTTTAAAAAGTTTAATTAAAATTAAATTCAAAGAAACTCGTATGACTGCTATGGGTGTACTTCATAATATAATTTGTTGGAATGAATTTAAGTTTGAAGATCCCAAGATATCCCAAAATATTAAACATTGAGTGATATTAATAATCAGTTTTTAAAAACCCACCCAATAGTTTTTTTTTTTTTTTTTAAACATATTTAGTTGTGTAATAAATTAACTTTCATTTTAAAAATACTTTATTTTTATTTTTTGGCTGCAATGAACTTTAGAAATCCACTTTTAAATTTACACATGGAATAAATAGGCATAATTAGTCGTCATTTTCTAAAAAAAATTGCAATTTAATAAATTCCTCCTTCTACTATTTCAATTCGACTTCAACTTATGAATTTAAAGAGTTAATTCTTAAATTCTGGCATTGATCTAGTGAGAAGTATTGTTTTTGTACTATGTTTCATCATATTGTCTATCTATGCTCATTAATATTTCTTATCCTGATTCTCAAAGGCCACTATAAAGAACAGAGTCAGTCGTCAGTTTTTTTTTCAGTTGTGTGTGCGTCAGCCATTTTGATTTTTGCTCCTTCACTGGCTTTGATGTTGCCTTAAAGGGGACGGCTGGTTGGCCTCTGGACGTTGTGATGTTAGCGTCCAGAGATTTCATTGGCTGCCAGGGCTGGTCAGAGAGAGCTGTGAACTGAATGGGCCTGACAAAATGAATACAGTAATTAGGGCTGATCCACTGGCATGCCGCCCACGCTGGCAGACTGGCGTCTTACACTGTTAATTATAGCCGTCCCGTTCGTAACACGACGAAGGGGTATTTACCAAGGACTGAATTTGTTACAGTGTGTTTGTGTGTGTATCTCTCTGTGTAGAGGTAGTGAGAGAGAGAGAGCATTGTGTGACTAGCACACTGAAAAATGCCTTTGATGTTCACACTGTAAAGGCGGGATGGGGGGCTGGGAGGCTCAATCCAGTGAGGTCTGGGGTCGACATATCCGGTTTGTAGACCCGAGACATTCACTACATTCATACGTGACCGATTAAGTGTTTTCACTGCCAGTAGGAAAGAAAAATCACGAGTCATGTTTCTTTATATATGTCAATTGTTTCTTCTAAACTGCAGACTGGAGTCTTCTGCCTAATTTTTCCTGAGAAAAGACCCCAGTAATCTCACGCGTCTCCATTATAGTTTCAGAAGAGAGCAATAACAACTGTGGAATAGCCATGATGTGAGAGTCTGCAATCAAGTCAGAGATTTCAATGTGAGCTTAAACAAGTGTTGCATATTTGAAATACACAACACTGAGAGCCTCATGAAGCAAGCAATAGTTTTCCTGTTGGGATGTTTGCATACATGTTTAGTCTATCTTGGATCAACAGGTCTTATTCAGGGTTTCAGTCATGTTTAATCATGCTCTTTCTCAATATTTTGTGTATATGTTAAACTTGGTTGCCATTTTCAAACTGGAATTCTGGAATTGCAACACAATACATAATCTGACTTAATATTGTTTATATTTTTGTTTAGATGATATATATATATACATATTTAATTTAATTCCAATACTGGTTTTTTTAACTCTACACTTCATTTTTTACGATGAATAAGAGTTAAAATAATAATAATTATTACCTTCATTCATCAAGGAAACATTAAATTAGTAAAGACATTTTATAATGTTACTATATATATATATATATATATATATATATATTAAATGCTGTTCTTTTGAACTTTCTATTGAGCAAAGAATATTTATCAAATATATCATGGTTTCCACTTGCTCCAATATTAAGCAGAGCACCGGTTTTCAAGATTAATATTAATAAATGTTTCTTGATTACCAAATTAGCATTAGAATGATTTCTGAAAGATCACGGTACCCTAAAGAGTGGAGTAATGATGCTGAAAATTCAGCTTTGCCATGACATAATAAATTACATTTTAAAATATATTAAAGTAGAAAATAGTTTTTTTAAATTGAAATAATATTTCAAAATATTACTGATTGAACTGTATTTCATCTTGGTTAGCATAAAATACTTCTTTCGAGAACTTATACAAACTCAAAATCTTTGAATGATCGTGTGTATATATAGTGTCATAATGGACCATGCATGTAGTTTTATTGTATTGTTTTTTTGAACGTTTGTGTTGTATATATTTGAATGAGATAACATCCTGTATTTTTGAAAAAAAAAAAATGTTTCGAAGTTCTTGTGTGTCCTGTCAGAAGGGATTTGCTTTTACATGGTATCCTTGAAGAGGGGCTGACCTACTAAAGGCTTGTGTGGGAGAGACGGGTCAGGGATATCTGTCTCTCTGCATAGCCTTCAGGTTCATGGTGGGGTTTTAGCATTAGTGCCTATGCATCTCCTCCTGACAGGGGATAGTAGGGAAAAAAAAAAGGAAAATATTAAAAATAAACTTCAGAGTTGTTGATGATTTCTTTCCTCACCCCTCCTCCTCCTCCTTGGGTTTTCCTGTGAGGTTGAGAGCACTTGTTTAATGTACTGGTTCATTGTATTTGTGCCTGTAGGATTTGATCCATCTGCTCAGCCAAAGTGGGAATGAGACTGGAGTGGAACTGATGGGGCTTGACTGTGTGCCACTTCCTGTCTCTCTCAGCTGACTTGATTGGCTGTTCCTCAGAGCTTCCTGTCTGATAGTCACCACTGGACTTTGCAGAGTGTTATGCATTTGGATATTCTGACTGACTACTGTGTCTATGTTATGAATCACGCTGCCCCACATTTAAAAACGAGACGATCGGTAGTTTTTGAAATTAAGGCGGATTCCTTCATAATCGTATAATATTTAGTCAGCGCTCATGTCCGTTCCAGTTTATCATCACCCGACTTTATTACCCACATGAAATATTCAAAAATGAGCCAATTTCTGTGAGGTCATAAGGATTCATTTATTTTCCCATCAGAATGCATCACTGAGCATGTGTGAGTACCCTAACCTGACACTGAGCACTTTGGGTCTGTAGGAAGATGCACGACCAGAGCTGAATATAATTTTTCCACCTTGTTTAGAATCCCTTTGTGCTGAGAAATCGCACTGGGTCATTAGAGCCGACAGGAACGGGACAAGGAATGGGAATAGGAGCCGGAATGGGAACCTCCCTCTGGAGTTCTGGGGGTTCGTCTGTCCCTGAGCTGCCTGGAGAAGAGTAATCTGTCTTCTCGAGGCGACCTAGCCGACAACAGATTGGTCACGTTAGCCGAGCCTTTTGCAACCCCCAGCGATCCTTTCAAAACCCTGCAATCTACTGTCCTGCGGTCAGAAATCAAGCCTTAAAGGGATAGTTCACCCAAAAATAATAAAACTTCTGTGATCATTTACACACCCTTATGTCACACACTTTATTTATGTGGAACACAAACGAAGGTATTTTAAACATCATTGGGGTCCAAAACAACATTAAACGTCATTGACTTCATTATGTGGGAAAAAAAAACTTTTTTTTACAAGCAAGCAGTAGATAGTAGAAGTAGACAATAATATAGTATTTTGATACCGCACTCTTATAATCTTTGCTTAAAGGGTTGGTTCACTTTGATATAAATTTTTGCTATGTTTTAGCTTACCTGAAGGGCATCCAATATGTAAGTGTCTTTGTTTCCACAGTATTTTCAATTTTGATATTTTTAGGTCAAACCGTTCGTGTCTATCTGTCATATATGGTCACCACCTCAAAGAGCATGCACAGAGAAGTCCAAATTAAACATGATTTAATGACTCGTAAATGTAAGTACACATTGATGGCCTAAGACACGAAACGAGCGGTTTGTGTGTGAAAACGAACAGTATTTGTATCGTTTTTACCTCTTGTAACCCTAGCCACGTCCAAGTGATCTGAGAGTGTGGGCGCTTTGTGGCTTTGTGTGCCAAAAATTAATTTCAAAGTGAACTATCCCTTTAATTAACTTTAAAAAATCATTTTTATATTGCACAAGGGTGTGTAAAAGATTATAGAATTTAATTTTTTATGTGAACTATCAATTTATGTCCTATAATGAATGGGAGGATCTTGAATCAAAGCCTGGATGCATCAAGAATCGAAATTTCCATCCATTTTATCACACTAAGCAAGTTTTTAAATCCTTTTTTTCCTCCATCAGCTTTTTCTTAATATCATTTTTTTGAAAATACTACATTACAATTGTCATCGTCGTATTTGCATTTAACTTTATCGAACAATTCTTACTCTTTGGTTAACTGTTTGTTTGGCCTGTTTATGAAAGAACCTTTATATATTGTTCACATGAGTGAATACTTATGTTCTTTGTGCTTAAATACAAAGAAAACATCTACTATTGTTTGTTGGGTGAAAAAGAATAGTTAGATATTCTTAGAAAGCGAGTACTTAGACTGTCACATTATTGTTTAGTGCCAAAGAACACTTATACTCTTTGTTTGGGTATTTTACGCAACCTTATTCTGCCTAAACAACATATTATTGTGTCAGTGAATGTGTGTGTGTGTATGTTTGTTTGTGTGTTTTAGCCCACACACTCATCTTCATCTCCTTGGGTGGGCAGTGTATCGGCCTTGGGAGTGTGATCAGATTTCATGCTGCGCTCCATCATTCCCGAGCAAACGGCTGCGCTGTCATACGCACTCGGATGCACGCCGAAACATGCACACTCAAACACACATCCTCTACACACTCGTAAAGACTCTCTTCGTGTGTAAAAGAACACAGACAGGCATGCACACATGCACAGACGCCATTAACCCTAGATCCACTTACCACTTTTCAACACTAGGCTTGCCTGTCCTGTGCTTTTCAGCGCCGCTGAACCTCCGGAAGGCCGTTCTCTGAAGGGCCCCAGTCTCAGTCACCTGGTCCCCAGTGTTAGATGTCCTAACAAGACCTACTTTTACTGATTAATGTACCTCAGAGGTCTCTGTCTGACTTGGGTTACCGATTCTTAAAGTAAATCCGCACACACACCTGCACAGCGTCCTTTTTAACAGCACTTCATTTAGCAAAATGCTCCACTCTAGATTTATCAGTTTTTTAGCTGACTAAAAGTTTTTGATTATTGACTTTTCTGAGGTAAATGTAACATTACGTGACATTGTTTACAAGCTTTTTTATTGACATCTTTCAGTACTTGAAACGCCGATTAAGCGTTTACATGATACAGTTTTTGGGAAGTCGCACTCTCTTTGAACATACCTTCCGATGTTCATTCATGTTTATTTTGTGCTATCTTTTTGCTTTTTGGTTTGTCCAAAAATCATAAATGTGGTCTTGTTAGATTCAGGGCGTCATGCCGAGTCAACTGATATCCAATTTTCCCAGATTGGCCATTTTGAATTATGTGCTAAAATGCTGTATTTTTTGATCGCATGAACGAATTGTTACGAAACTCGGTATGGGTCATCAGTACGATGCCCTGAAAGAGCCTGAGAAGTTTCGAAACAAAGGGTTTGGGTTAGGTTAGGGTTAGGTTAGTTTTTCAAAATTTTTAAATGTCTATAACTCTGGCTGTGCTTGACTTATTTTCACGGGAGTCATCTCGTTGGGTTCCTGAATCCTTGCCGAGTCCAACGATACCAAACATGCTAGTTTTTGTCTTACGGTTTGTGTAGCGTTGTTATTTAGCGCTTAAAAAACATTTGGCAATATCTTCGAAACCGCCAGTCCGATTGAGACTAAACCACCGTCAGAAGTTTGGTAGCATGGTTATACGCTAATGCCCAAATGCAAAAATATTGATAGGAAAAGGTAGTAATATCAAATCAAAGTCACTCACGTGTCAGTCATTTTTTGTCGTGTTTTTTCATATTGATGTCTATAACTCCCAAGCTATTTTGGTGCTGCAACAGCAACCTGGCACCAATACAGCATTTATTCTTTGAATTGGGTTATACAATTAGAAAATCGAGACCTTTTCATATCAAAAGTAAAAAACGACAAAGCGGTTATTGCATGGGAGACATGATTCTTCAATTATTTCATCAAAATGAGAATACATTAAAATCAAGAAATCAACATGTTTAACCCAGCCCTAGTCCTTAAACTTTTAAGATCCTGGCATATTATCCTTTCTTATAGGCCCATTAAATCGTACACCCTATTTTAGTAGTTTGCTTAACATGGGATATTTTAAGCCAGGGCTAATCTTGACTAATGCAACAATCATTGCTGTCATCTCTATTTGGATGTGGCTGCCATATTTTTTACCAGTGCTGAGTGACAATGGCCAAAGCGTGCTCGGATGCATGTACGCGGCTGCCCCTTTCCTTCACCCACCCTGCTCTGTGCCCGTCACTCCATCTGCCACCTGCGGTTGGAGGTGCCAACGCTACAGACCATTAGCACAGAGCAGGTCTGTATTTATAGCGCTTAACAGGCATGACTCAACAGCATCACTGTTTGCTTTTAGCTGTAATGGAATCTGCGCTTTGCCGAACACAGAAAACCCATTATTGTGTATGATAATATTGTTTCTGTCGATGGGCGAACCGGGACTGAAATTTCCACTGGACCGCTTGCACCTGCAGAAACCTTGTTTATAGTGAGAGAGAAATGGGCAGGCGAAGGTGTAAGTTAGTGTTAGTGTGTGTGTGTTTTTTTTTTCTTCAGTGTGGAGCATTGACTGATGTCATGCCGGCCATGTGACTCTGCTGTTGGAGATGAGGTAATGGCTGTTGACGTTTACAGCTCCCCTTAATGAAAGACTGTGTAAAGTGTGATGGTTGTAACGGGACGTAAAACCAGCTAGTAAACCTCTAATGTCACGCAGGACTACATGACATAGACTCTCAGGTTTTTTAGCCTTTTTAGATGCTTTCCAGATGATTTTTTTTTCTGAATCGCAGTTGTGTGTTGGATGCAGTTGTGTTTAAATGGCAGAACGTGAAAATAATCCACAAACTAGACTATATTTCATATACTGTTTACCACTTCAGAGGACTTTGCGTTAGACTTTTTCTCATATATATATATATATATATATATATATATAAATAAATGTAAATGTATATACTGTACATAAATTATATTTAAATATAAATATTTAAAGATTAATAAATAAAATGTATAATAATTTGAAATGTATATTAAATGTTTAAAAACTTATATATATATGTATATATATGTATATATGTATGGGTGTGTGTTATATATTTTTAATTTTATATTTATGATGATGATAATGATTATTATTATTAGTATTTATATATATATATATATATATATATATACAATTTATATATATATATATATATATATATATATATATATACAATTTTAAACAAGTTTTATAATGTATATTACCTACTACATTTTATAAATACATATTTACTGAATTATATTATAATTGTAATATTTAATATTATAACTGTTTTTATTTTATAATTAATATTACATTATATTTACATGTACACTCAATGTATATAATTATGTAAAATCTATTTAAAAAATGTGTGTGTATATTATATATGTGTGTGTGTATATATATATATATATATATATATATATATATACACACTGTATATATAATCACTTATTTATGGTTATGTTTGTGTGTGTCTAATGATGTGTCTGCAAGTGTATGGCAATTGCTAGTGTGTGACTGCACTGGGCCTCCCCCTTGCCAGTGTCCTCTGTTTCCCATTCCAGCCCTGATGAGTCAGAGTCTGTGAATGCAGCCGAGCGTACAGCAGCACAGTGACGTTAATGTGTTTACGCTCTGTGTGCTCCCTCTGCTACAGTGGGGCGCACTGACCTCCACATACAGGCACAGTCTCAATTTTTCAAGCACACACAGTCTCCTCCTCAAAACAGACAGTTTCTTCTTTACAAGCACTTTCTGTACTTTATATACTAACATGGTCTCTTTTACAAGCTAGCACAGTCTATTCTTCAAACATACAGTTGTGTAAATTACAAGTCGGAATTGCACATCCTGCATCGCCCTCGAAACGGTTCTCATTCGCGCTTGAATATGTTTTATACTATAAATCTGGTGAAATATAATACTTAACATAAAACTTCATCATAGCTTCTTAATAGATATTTGCTGCTTCTCGGACTACTAAAAGTATTATTTAAATAAATAAATAAATAAAATAAATACATTTTATTAAATAAATAAATTATTTAATAAAAGTAGTTATTTAAATTTCCTTTTTATTTATTTAAATTACGTTTTTATGTATTTAAATCTACCCTACTTTGTCAGTGATAAAAATATTATAAGACATAATATTGCTTAAGTTAAATCTGTGTGTTTTATATCACTATTGCAGTGTCCATTCTCTGAGCATATAAGCCGAGGCGTGACGCTTCCCACTCGCGCTGTTCTGTAGTTAAATTAAAAGTTTTGCATCTCGCCTGTCTATCTATATTGCACCAAATACGACACCGTGAAGTCGGTTGGATGAACGGTAATCACGCCACCGGCCCTCACTCGTCCCGCTCGCCACAGTAAACATGATGAACGGCGACTGTAGAACGCAAAATCCCCCTTCCCGGACATTTTGTGCGATCTCGAAACACTTTTTCGGGCAGACTCGTCACTAGTAGCCTAGACTTGTTGTTTAACGACTGCGCTCTGTTACCGGTAGGCGTGGCCTCCTAGGGCAGCGAAGCAAGTGCATTCTGGGAGTTGTTGTCTTTCATCCACATGAGCCAAAAATACATTTTCTGGCTTTTCTCAGTCTAGAAAGCTCCAAATTCACATTTCTTCTCCATAAATGACCCATTTTAAATACACATTCATCTTTCCATTGGTGAAGTATCCCTTTAATCGTACTAAGCCACATCACGATTCTGTTAATCGTGCAGCCCTACTCTAATTTACAAGCTAATAAAGTCTATTTTCTTTAAACAGTCTTTTAACAAGCTAAAAAACTCTTTCCTTTTCAAACAGTCTCGCATTATCAGACAACAGAGTCTATCGTCTTCAAAGATAGCTTGTCTTTTACAAGTGAACACAGTCTCTCCTCTCCACACAGACATGTTTCTTCCTTTTATATACAGAATATTCTTTCCAGCATGTGCGTTTCTCTTTTCCACAGACACAATCCCACAATCCCTTCCAGACACAGTCGCTCCCGTTCCTCCTGTCCACAGATTACATTGTCGTTCTCTCCACACAGAGCCCCGTTTTCTCTCCCCCGGTCTGAATGTCTGTTGAGAACAGACTTCAGTTTCACTTTATTCAGCAGTGGAGGGAGGGAAGGAGGGGGACTTTGCACAGTTGTGGTCCCTCCTGTGAACAGCCATGGCTGTCAGTGAAACATTAAACTGATTTGTGGGTTGTGTGATTCTCCTGAGGGAGGTGGGCTGGCAGTCTTCCTGCAATTCTGTCCCTCAATCTCAATACTGATCTTGAATCAGTACGGCCTGAAAACCTATCCACTAAATTGATGTTTTATATTAAACTGCGAGTGTAGTTCACGCTCGGCGTCCAGACACTGTGAAACAGATGTCTTCTCAGCTGTAACAAATTGTTGTGTGTGTATATATTTATAGTCTTGGCGTATGATGGACCTCGTTCCATTTTTTTCCTGAATGATCCTGGCGTGTGTCGTTGAATGTGCATTAAGCGTGTTCTGAGGGTTTGCTCTACTGTTTTACAGTGCACGTCACCCCGCTTTTTGTTGCCCGATACGGTTAAACCTAGCAGATTCTTGCCCATTCGTCCTCTGTTTATGTCCATTTCTCTTTTATATGTCCTCTGAAATGTCTTTGTGTTTTCCGAGAGACACTTGCATCAGCCTCCTCCCACCACATGTTTTATTTGAGGTAATTTTCAGAGCCTGAGACCCCCTCCACCCTCTGACAGAATTACAAGGCAGAAATAATCGTGCAACATAAAACACTATTTAAAGTTTTCACAAGGTTCAGGCGAGCGGAGGGGGGCTGTTTCCATGGAATATGCTTTTAAGAGGAATGCTGACAATTATGCACCCTGAGTGGAAAAAAGCCTGAGACGCATATCTGGTTGGCACTTTTTTTTTTTTTTTTGACATCCCATTCCCACGTTTCGTCTGTAACGTTTGGTCCCGCAGACCCACCGACCTAGTGTCCGAATCACTCCTTGTGCCCTTTGTAGTGTACTTTTTGAGATGTTGGCCATTTTGTAGTGCTATCTGAAAAGTAAACAGCACACTCTAAACAATGCTGGGTTGTTTGAACCCAAATTTGGGTCAAATTTGGACAAATCCAAATGTTGGGTTAAAAATGTCATTTCAAATTTTAACCCAACTTCGACTTTCACTTTCAAATGTACATTTTTTAATTGCATTTTTAACCCAGCATTTGGGTTTGTCCATATTTTAGCCAAATTTGGGTTCAAACTACCCAGCATTGTATATGTATAGTAATTTAATGTAAATACTACTATTAAAAAAGTATTAATTATAATTGAAACAATATATTAAAAAAGTACAATGAAAAAATAATGATTGCAGATCAGCTACACTAAATAACAAAATGCCTTATGGGTAGAAAAGACTGAACTATTATATAATGTATATTATGCTGAACTAATAGTATATTATGCATTATTGAAAAAATCCTGGGCTGTTTCAACCCAAATTTGGGTAAAATATGAACAAACCCAAATGTTGGGTTAAAAATGTCATTTCAAATTTTTTTTTTAACCCAACTTCAACTTTCACTTTCAACTGTACATTTTTTAATTGCATTTTTAACCCAACATTTGGGTTTGTCCACATTTTACCCAAATTTGGCTTCAAACAACCCAGCATTGTTTAGAGTGTATAATTTAATTATATTTCTTATTTTATTATACTTGCTCTCAAAGGTGTTTTGACATGGACTGTCACTGTACACTGTGGAAATTAATAATGACGTGTAGGTAATGTTAATAATTGTTACTGATGTCTTCATTAATGCTTCAGGGTTAAATCGACACTCATTATTTGTCAAACACTATATTGGGAATAGTGAATCAGTGAGCGATCTCAAATGCAGGACAAACGAATGAATAGTCACTGTTAATGAATGACCACATGCTTCACTTCAAGCTGTGTCCACATTGCAAACTGACCTTTTTGACACAAGCGAGGTCGATGTAAAGATGAACCGAAAAAATGCAAACAAACAGCATCATGTGGACAAGGGGGTAGGCAAGATGTCCACTCATTCGCTGTGAGACGGTTTCATCACCAGATAGAGGCTGCCCTGCATTCCTCTGAGGCAGAAGGCCATGTCTTTCTCCCTTTTTTTCACCATCCCCCCTTTTCCTCTTTCATTTCCCTTCTTTCATCCCTCTCTCCCTCTGATCTGCATGGCCGCATCTCAGGTTTTTCTCCTGAAGCAATCTCTATAAATAGACCTTCAATAGCTGCTGCCTAACAAACCTGCTCATCAGAACTAATTGCTAAAGAAAAGTTCTTTTTTCCCCAGCTTTCTTTGCATTAACTCTTTCCTCCTCTACGACGGCCTGCCCTACCATGTGTCGAATGGAGAAGGCTTTCTAGGACACTCTGTGAAAATATTCTTCGATGTTTGAGATGAAAAGGGCCCTTTTTTAATTCTTATAAAATGATTTATCACATTTGAACATAATTAATGAAAAATATGAAAGTTTTTTTTTATAAAATTATCTTATGAATATTATAGAACATTTTAATGTCTATAATATATATTAAATTCAGTGTTATCGTTAAACTATTTAAAAAAGTTCAAATATACTTAAAAAAATAAGTAACCTGGTTGCCTTAATTTTAAAATCATTGAAATAGAAAAATTGAGTTAATACAATGGAGATTGATGTAATCATCAGAAACTTAAAATATTATGTTGTCTGAACTACATAAATGGTCTAAGTTGACTTGACAAAAGAAAAAATGTGATTACAAATGATTAAAATAATTTTTTACAGTGTTCTCAAATAATATAATTTACTAAAACTTAACTAAGAAAAAAACTAAAAGTAAGAAAAATTACAACAAAATGTATTAAAATGAAAACTTGAAATATAAGCACTATAATAGTATATCAGTATTAATAAAATGACACTATATTTTATTATATTTCAGCCTTTGGAGATTAGGTATTTGTGATTTGGTGTGTATTATTAAAGAGGGGAGGGGGGGAGGGATTGTGATTGATAGCCTCCATCAAGAGAGTGTGTGTGTCTGAGGGGCCGACCGGTCCTAGATCACAGCGTCTTTGTTTGGGGGTCTGTCTGACAGTTCGGTGACCTCATTACCAGACCAGCGTCTGGGGGCATTCATCTCGTGGGGGCCCCCAAACCCGATCCATTCTAGATTTTCTCTCTATTTCTCATTTTATTCTACTGTAACCACTCTTTTTTATATGGTTATGCTGCACACAATCCCTTCTCGTGTTTATGTGTGGTTAAGAGAGCATGTAAGTTTTAAGGTGGAGCTGAAATTGGTCCGAATGCAATGGCGGATCTGTTCTACGTCTGCTTTAATTGACTGTGACCTTAAGGGTGTGGGAGCACGGAATAGGGGACACTGACACGCCCACGCGCAGACATGCGTGCACAGCTGTGCACACAGACACACACACACACACAAGCTTGGGTGCAATAGGTAAGCACTCATGCCCTAAATTTGCATACACTATATAGTCTTGTTAATGTAAGAATAACTATCACTAATGCTCATATTTAAACGTTGTTCAAATCCCTAAATATAACTTTATAACTTTAAGTTTAGACTTAAGGTGCCTTTCTTGTCTTAATGACTTAAAGGAGTAGTTCATTTAAAAAAAAAACAAAAAAAAAAACTTTTGCTGATAATTTACTCACCCCCATGTCATCCAAGATGTTCTTTCTTCAGTCGAAAAGAAATTAAGGTTTTTGATCAAAACATTCCAGCATTTTTCTCGATAAAATGGACTTCAATGGGAACCAAACGGTTCAAGGTCCAGATGAGAGTTTCAGTGCAGCTTCAAAGGGCTTTAAACGATTCCAGACGATGAATAAGGGTCTTATCAAGTGAAACGATCGCTCATTTACAAAAAAAAAAGTTTTATAAGCTCAAATGCTCGCCTTCGTGACTCTCCTGTTGGAACTCGTTTATCAAAATGAACAAATCCTTTTGTGTCATTTGGTTCATTCAATGAACAAAATGAACGAGTCGACTCGGGAAAAGATTCGTTCATTTTGATGAACGAGTTCGAACAGGAGAGTCAAGAACGCGCATCAAAGAATATAAGCTTCTGGCGTCAAGTTTCTAGTTATTTTACCTGTACAAAATGAGTCTGTTACGTTGCTTTATATTGCGGACTTGTATTTATGATATCTCATTATTTAAATGTATTATCATAATCATAAACACACTGGTTTGGAGCACAGATGGTTGTACTGTCTATTAACTGGCTAATGAATTAGACGCCTCAACCCAATGTTTATTTATAGAGCACTTTTAAAAAATCGAGTGTTTACCAAAGTGCTGTACAAGCAAGAATACAAAAGAAACTAACATAACAAAAAATAAGAGCATTAACAAATCATATAGACTTGCATTAGAGAAAAGGACATTTCTTTTTTTTGTTTTTACATGAAGAACATGGAAAATATCAGATTCTTGCACAGAAGCTGACGACGCACTTTGGTATCAGCCACCTTCAGTAAAATGCCACAGTTCTTTTTCCTGAAGAATGTTTGGAAATGTGTGTGTGTGTGTGTGTGTTCCTCTATAATGGAGGCACAGCAGCCTTTCTCTTATCAGTGTAACTCTCCTTTCATCCATCATGGCTGCTCTCTGCTGTCTATGCATGCATGAGTGTGTGTGTGTGTGTGTGCTTTTGAATAACGAGTAGAGTGATGCTCTTGGACTTTGTTGAATGGAGATTCTACATCCAGAAGGCAGCAAAAGACAAGAGAAGACATCCAGTGGACAGGCAATACCATGTGCTTTCCTGTTTCCACCATTTCCAGCGCTGGATTTAGTGAGATTTACGATTCACAGAACAGGCCGGTAGCCATTTTCCAGGAGAATCCAAAATATAAAACTGGATTCACTGAGCTGAACATCATTTCATTATTTCATTACAGTTGTATAATCTTACACTACTGAAAGTGCTGGATTTAACAGAATTCTGAGCGCCTGTAAGTGATGAGTTTTTCGAAGTATTTTGGATAGTCATGTTTTCTGCACTCAAAGTAGAGAGTTCTCTGTTTTATTTAAGGCATAAAAGCAACATAAATGTGTGCCAGAATAGATTTTGATCTGTCTATGTATAAAAAGAATATATACCGGATTTAGGAAAATGATGGGTGTCCATAATTTTGTCAAATCCTCCTTGTGTATACTCTCTCGGTCAATCAGATACGATTAAACCGATCTGTTGATCACCGTACCTACCAAGCTTAGATGGTATTACGGCAGACACCAGAAGCTTAAAACAGGCCTGGCCTGGTTCCACTCAGGCAATGCCACCGCAGATGCCAGCGTGCCAGAACCAGTTGGCATGTGATGCTCTATATAATGGAGCGAGTGGGAGGAGGGAGAGGCTCACGTTGATGGTAAATAATTCACCGGGCTGGCACATGCAGCTGTGTAATCTGCCAAACCAGTGGGTTTAAAGATGCATCGTGCTAGAGTAGGGGATCTGGATTTGGGGACACTGCAGAACGTGTTTCTGCCGGTTGATTGAGTACGGCGCCACTCACGAGCCCCTCAACGGATGTGATCATTTGCTCAAAACTCTTTTGCTTTCCAGTGGTTCATTTTTTTAGATATGATATTAATAATTCTATTAATAGCTGATGTACAATGCTGATCAAGGGATGGAAATTAACCAGGACTTTGAGCAGAAATGTGTTTATTTACTTTGCCAAAAAAAAAAAAATTATTCATGTTAAAATTATTAATAAATTATTATAATTATTATATATATATATATATATATATATTTAAATTTCGTCTTAATTTAATTTGATCACAATATAGGTCATACAAGCAAATCCAATTTAATTATAGTAGGATTTATGCATCAATATTTGCTCGAATCACTAATTATTCCAAATGCATGCATGCATCATCATGATATCATATTTTTTAGATATGTTATTAATAATACTATCAATAGCTGATATACAATGCTGATCAAGGGATGGAAATTAACCAGGACTTTGAGCAGAAATGTGTTTATTTACTTTGCCAAAAAAAAATTATTTAAAATTTTTTTTAAATTTCGTCTTAATTTAATTTGATCACAATATAGGTCATACAAGCAAGTCCAATTTAATTATTGTAGAATTGACTGTATGTATCAATATTTGCTCAAATCACTAATTATTCCAAATGCATGCATGCATGCATGATATCATCTGATATATATATATATATATATATATATATATATATATATTAGATATGTTATTAATAATACTATCAATAGCCTATGTACAATGCTGATCAAGGGACGGAAATTAACCAGGACTTTGAGCAGAAATGTGTTTATTTACTTTGCCAAAAAAAAAAAAAAATTTTATTTTATTTTAAAATTTCGTCTTAATTTAATTTGATCACAATATAGGTCATACAAGCAAATCCAATTTAATTATAGTAGGATTTATGTATCAATATTTGCTCGAATCACTAATTATTTCAAATGCATGCATGCATGATATCATCATGATATTTTATATTTTTTAGATAGGTTATTAATAATACTACCAATAGCTGATATACAATGCTGATCAAGTGACGGAAATTAACCAGGACTTTGAGCAGAAATGTGTTTATTTACTTTGCCAAAAAAAATTTTTTTTTTAAATTAAAAAAAAAAAATTCGTCTTAATTTAATTTGATCACAATGTAGGTCATACAAGCAAATCCAATTTAATTATAGTAGGATTTACTGTATGTATCAATATTTGCTCGAATCACTAATTATTCCAAATGCATGCATGCATGATATCATCTGATGCCGATAATCGGATAATATTTCTATAATTAATTTCTCTCTTCAGTCGTCCATGAGGTGCAGTTTGCAGTCTGCATGGGTTTTGCTCGTTCCGTCACGTCATGTTTTGACCTCACGTCGCAGTAGTCCGACAGATTGTGTTTCCGTCTTCAGGCCCCTCTGGATTCAACAACGACTTGCACATGCTCGAACTTGGCTCGGTTCCTGGAGATTTACTTTTATTGCAAGCTTTTTATCCATTCGCTAACAATGTAAATGTATTTTTATGCACTGCACTCTTTGCGAAGAAACGCTGGCAGATTGCATATGCAGAGAAAGATGGGAGTACGAGAATACCGCTCAAGGCGGGCAGGGGAACTCTCTTTTGGCCAGGCCCCGAGTATTATGTTGAAACCAGATGTTGAGAGATGTTTCCTCCTGGTCACGTGGGCCCCTCTGGTGCGGCACTTACATAAATGTCATCTGTACAGTAGCCAGTGCGGGCGGGAGAGCGGGAACGGAGGCCCAGCTGCTCGCTCTGGGAAGATGAAGAGTGCAGTGGGGTCAAAGCTACCCTCCACCACTTCTGTCGGCTCTCTGCCAGCGCTCGTTCTCTCCATACATGAGTGAGACGTGCAGACGTCAGCCAGTTGAGGGAATCTTGCTTTGTCATTGTTACCTGCTCATCACCATCCACCTTGCTGACATGTTGTGTGTGTGTGTATACACTAGCAGTCACAATGTTTTTTCACTGACAGATAATGATTTACTATCGGCACTAGATCACTGGTTTGTAGCACAGACCTTTAGACCTGTAGATTTACCTATAGCGGCTAATGAATTGAAAATATCACACGTTCACAAAAAATAGCTTATTTCTATAATGCAAGGTGGATAGACAGATGTTGGGCAAGAAATGGGCAAACTAGTCCTATAGACTTGCATAAGAGAGGCATACGTACTTGGGGTGTAACAATATATCGTGCCACGATATATCGCAGTACAAATATGCAACAATACGTATCGTGGATAGTTCCCCAAAATAAAAATGACAAAAGTTTTCGTGTCAGTACTACATTAAACTGCAATATATAATGTTGATTATAATGTATAATAATGCAGTAGGGGAATATTTCTGGGTCCTGATAATGCCAAATGTCAATCTCTCAAGTCTCCAACATTATTTTAAATATATCGAAATATATTAAATGTTTCTAGTCAGAAGAATATTACTCTAAAATAATTCTGTATTTTCAGCTTCAGAATCATGAATATTGTTGTCCTTGGGTTACAAGCACCAAGTCCAAGCCTATTCATTTATACCCACAAGTTAGCATTTTAATCAACAGTATATTTTTTGTTAAACTTTTACCATATCCCAGTATCGCAATAATATCGTATCGTGAGTTCAGTATCGTGATATGTATCGAATCGTGACCTAAGGGTATCGCTACACCCCTAATAAATACCACTGAGGACACCCTAGCTATACCTCGGTAACCACCCTTAAAGTCCTAGCAACACCCTGGCAACCACTAAGAGAAGCTTGTTTTAGCAAGTTTTGCACTGAGAAAAGTTGAGTGGTGCTTTCATATTTTCTTTAGAAATATTACATATTTATTCTATTGTTTTCTTTTGTTTACATCCTGTTGCGAAAGCTGCGCATGGGTTTAGCACCGGACCTCTCATAGGTACCTTTTTTTTTGCTTTTACATGGAGAACCTAGAAAATATCTGACTGTACAGATTCTAGCAGTCAAAATGTTAATTTTTTTCAGTGAAAGGTAATGATTTACTATCGATACTAGTTCAATACTGTACCGAAACCAAAATTTTGGTATTGATGATATCTTAAGAGCAGGCTGGCTGATAGGCAATGCAATACCAACAATTATTGGTAACATTTTAGCAGTTCACAAAACATTACGGTAAATGGTGTGTTCCCAACTTTGTAAAAATGCTAATTTGCGTAATATTGACTAATTTATCAACTCAAATGAGAGATAAATTACCCATTTATACAATAACACACACATACAAAGTATAATTACCAAAAAATGTTTAGCTATCTTATATTTAGTTTTTTTAAGTAGCTACCTTTTCGTTTTGCTTTTTTACTTTGTGGTCTAATGCATATAGATCATGCAAAAGTATTTTCTCTTAAATTATTAAAATATTTAATAATTTTATTTGTGAATCTGAAACACTGATCATTACTCAACTCTTAGACCACAGAAAAAGACATAAAGAAAGTTGGAGTGGCTGCCGGGCTAAGGAGGAGGATTTTTTTTGCTACTTTTACTGTAAAATACAATTGTGTGTTGCCCATTATATTAAATGTATCTGCCATGGTGACTCCTACACTGCTAATGAAACGCGAGCAGCTTCGGTAATGATGTGTATATCTTTATGCCGCAGTGGCGTAATGGCCTGCGTCCTGGCGATTACAGCACTCAGGGCGCCGTTTTATTCGGCCCCAGCGCTCAGTAATGTGTTTGTGCGTGGTAGGCATTCCTATACTGATTTTTAATGTGAGGGCTTTTTGTCCGGCCGGAAGATTTATTCACAGCCGTGTGTAATGTCATTTCATGTTGAAACACCCACCCTATGTTCAAATGAAAGAGGCATTGATGTTCATCTTAATCTGATATACTTTAATACCACGGCATCAAAATTACTCGACTGTAAGGGCCTGTAAGAGGAGGGAGGTGCGCTGCCATGCAAAACTTGAAACAAAGACACGGTTTGTTTTCCAGAAGCAGATTTTTTTTTTATTTCTCTTTATGATTCTTCTTCTTTTTTTTTTTTTTAATGAAAATTTCATATCCCTCAGAAACATGAGCCGAAAAGCAACTCATTCATCTGTAACTTTATGACAGGATGATATAGTAATAGACTGCAGTTGTAAATCTCTCTTTTGAACTAATTATGTAATTTATTCGCATCGACTGCACGGCTGTAGCGCACGTATGCATGCATGTGGCGCTACACTTTGCTTTTTGTTCTCGCTGTTTTTGCATGAGCAGTTTTTTGCAGCAGAGAGGACTGAGTCATGGAGAACTCATGCAAGGGAAAAATGAGGGCATATCAGGAGAGACAGAGAGCGAGTACAGATGCATACATATATATACTCCTTAAAGCAAATACTGTCCTTTGCCCATAGTCAGGAGCAGGACAAGGTGATACTCTTTTGTGTGAGAGAGCATTTGTGCATGTGCATACACTTGGGCACGCACTTGCTGTGTGTTTTTTTCCCCCTCTTTTGAAGAGAACAAACCCAGCCCTCGGACATTTGATAAATTAAGATATCCAATACATTTTGAATACATTTTGTGTATTTTTTCCCCCCTCCATCTACGATCAGATGCGTGGCATTGTCTTCTCTCAATATCCTGAGTTCCACAAATGCTACATTGAAAACAAAAATGGAGAATTTGATAGACAATGTCTTATCTATTAATTTCAAACACTGTTCAGAATCTTATAAAATAGTTCTTATAGATCTAATGTCTGTTTTTTTTTCTATTGCAGGATTTGCGTAAACAGATAGCTCCTTTGCTGAAAGGCTTCCAAGCAGAGGTGAGTTGTTTTCCTAAACTTTTTTACTCATATTTATTATCATAAACTCTTAAGGATGATGATGTGTGTGTTGTCTTTTTATGTGTATAAATGCTTACTCTTATCCCCAAAACAGCTCTAAGCCAGCCATTTGTGTTGTTTCCCTGTAAAAAGTGTAAATTGTGGGTCTGTGCGTTGGTATGAAAACATTCGTCTGTTTTGTTTGAGCCCAACAACAGTGGGATTGGTTCAACCAATGGTGTGAGTTTGAGGGTGGCACTATTTGTTTGACCAGCCAATTGCAGATGGGGCGAGTGCTCAGGGAAACAGTCGAAAACAGTCATGTTTTTGCAGTTTGGTGATGGTAGTGGTGCAGAAAATAGACTTGAGCTTTAAAAATAATGGTTCAAATTGTGTGAATTGTATATATATATAATTTTGAGAAGCTTGTTATTGTCTAGTTTGTTTTTAGATTTTTTTGGGGGCTTTCTTACTGTGCGTTCACACCAGACGCGAATATTGCGTCAAATTCGCGCCTACGGCATCTAGTTATACGCTTGAACACTTTGCGCGTCAAGAGTGAAATTGACGAGTGTAAAAGCAAAAGTTTGAAACGAAATTTACGTGCGTCATGCGCGTCGGAATCGAAACCCGTTGACGGCCATCTTTTTTATGCCGACCAATCATTCATCGAGAGAGTCACCGCTCTGTATTTGCTTTCAGCGTGGGGATCATCGTCGCTGTATTTGTGTCCACCGGACCCTTCGGAGGTGAACCGTTTGGCGAGTTTCACAATTTGCTCGCTCCTGGATGACGGCCGCTGTCGCGGTATTTTCGTCTGTCCCACGCTCAGTTTGATGACCTGTTGTCCCACATCAGATCAACCCCCGCCCTCATCCAATCTAATCTGTCATTTATTTTTGTTTTGATGATCAATAGAGCCAGCCTCCAAAAGTTATTAATTTTTTTTTCTATCTCACGTCTAGACACGAACTTATGCACATGTATGTTGGTTGTCTTTACACTATAATAATATTTCATATAATCTAGATATGGAATAAATAACATCCAGTACAAAATGAACATGTCTCGTATATTGAAATAAAGTTTTAAGTGATAAAATATTTGCTTTGTTGTGCATTAGAACCACACCAGGCATTTAGTCATATTACAAAATAATTTATTGAAGCATCTATATACTGAGCTAGTAGGCTCCTGATTGGTTAACGCGGCGCGAATTGACGGCAAAGTTCAGATTTTTCAGCTTGGGCGGCAGGCGAGAATTTGCGCCAAACGCGTGAATGGACAAAAAGCACTAACGAAATCATTTGTGCGTAACGCGCCAGACGCTCAATTCGCGCGAACAAGGCGTATTCGCGTCTACGGTGCCACGCTCTACGCCTCATTCGCGCCACAGAAGTTTTTTTACACGCGTAGCGCGTCTTTGCATTGACTTAGCATTGAAATCACTCGCGCCTGGTGTGAACGCACCCCCTAAATCCAATGTGTGGATCTGAACCTGCATTATAAAATCACTAACTTGCCTCAAACTTAATAAGTAAATTACGTAATTCCTGAAACAATCTAAAGACACATATGTAACTGGTGAATACTGTATGGTGGAATACTGGAAATATGTCAAGTTATATAGAGCAGGGGTTTTCAATCTTGCTCCGGGAGAGCCGGTGTCCAGTTCAGATTTTTAGCTTCAACACACTTGCTTGAAAGTTTGAGCCTAAAGACCTTTATAAGTGGGTTCAGGTGTGTGTAATATGGTTGGAGGTGAACTCTCTTATATTCACAGATATAGAGACAGATCACAGATACTCTTATATTCACAGATATAGGTATTATTGGAATGATTTTATTTGATGTTATTTGACTATTTTATTTTATTCAAAGTATTCTTTGAATATGATATTAGCATGTTTCCAAAATTCATTGTAATCTTCGTGAGGTAACCTTCCCTTTGCGTGAAATTCCTGATCATCTAGTTTCAGTTGTTTTATCAATGCAGTGTGACAGCTAGCAGTCAAAGAGCACTATTGTTAAACTACAGTCTCCTCATGGCTTAACACAGCAAATATGACAAATATGTGTATATCATGCTCACAGCTCACACCAATTAATCCTTGTAAGGAACGAGAGGGAAAAGACCTGTTGGCTTAACTTGTCACAGACCTGGTGGAAGAAGGTCTGATTATAGTCTTGTCGGGCTAAAAAGCCCACCTGATTTCACAACAGTGCTTATTATGTGACAGTTTGCTTTTCTTGTTCTTGTTATTTGAGGCCCGCTTGTGTTGTACAAAGCCTCCATATTTTGTCAGCATCTAATCAGATCAGACAGTTTTGATACGTTCTCGCTGTTTGCTCTCCCGCTCTTTTATTTCCGTCCGACGGATGAGAGCGAAATCCTAATGATGTTTTCGCTCCATGGTGTCAGGTAAGTCTATTTGTTCAGGGCCGAGCCAGAATGATGGTCTCCTGAGTTTCACATCTCAGAGAGCATCTTTTTTTTTTTTTTTTTTTTTTTTTGTGGTTAAATGAGATTTTCTTTTGGACGCTCTGGTAATCAGTAACAATATTATGTAAGACAATGACTCTATTCTTGTTTTTTACTTCTCTAAATATATTCAAAAATATTTTAATTGAATCAGTGGTTCTCAACTGGTGGGTCACATATCTTACCAACAACAATCTCTCTTTTTATCTTTCTCTCTCTCTCTCTCTCTGTGTGTATGTAGATAGATGGATGCATGGATTTAACAGATATTACAGATCAATTTTCTGTTGTGCAAAAAATATAAAAAGAAATATAAAAAAAATATATCAAAAATATATTTTATAAGTTATTGGTGGCCTTTAGACTACGACTTTTTTTTTGCTGTGAATTGTCGGCAAAAATTCACAAAAGCGTTTAGAATTTTACAAGCACACCAATATTGCAATAGTAAAGTTTGCATTATATTAATAATTCTTTATAAAGGACGTGAAATAAGTTCAGCATTTCTTCTCAGGGAATGAAATTACTATATGTTCCATAAGTAATGTACATTACCATTCAAAATGACAGCAGGCAGATTATATTCAAATGCCCATTGGAGCACAGACTTAAAATATCATAATAATAATATAAGGATTTTTAAGGACCTTCTTAAAACATTCTTTACTTTATACTATATAATTAAGGCCTGTTTTTGTCTAATACAGGCTGTTTTTTGCTAAAACAGTTACACCTAATGTTCCTTGATAATTCAGTCAATTATTTGTACTGTTGCGTGAGTTTGATTAGGTTGAGTAACCCGCTGCGCTGAATAACTCGCTGTAAGGGTTTCTCAATCTCTTAGTTACCAGCAACTCAAGTGTGAGAGCTTTGAAGTGTTTTCTGCTCTTCTATGCTAATGATGGTAAATTATCTGAAAAGGTATTCATAAAATAGCTGTGCTTTTAAAAAGTAGGCCTTTCACATGATTATATTTGAGTTTTGTAAAGTATTTAACTGCAGGTTCAGAATAACTCTTGGCTCTGTTTATGTTGTACAAGCTCAGCTCCAGAGGGGTCTGGCCCACCCTCTTTAATAGAGTATGCAGTAATCGTCATAATACCATGATGCTGAATAATATTTACATGGCAACCCAAGTTACAAGTCGATATTTGTTTTATTGACTTTTTGCTCAATATTCTAATAGCGTGTGTCCAAAAATAAACGACCATGTCCAAAAATATGATTGTACTTCTTGTAGCACGTATTAGCTGGACTGATTTTATCATCTGATTTTTATCAGTTACTGACTTTGTCGATTCCAGACCAGAAGTTTTTTTTTTGCCTGTTTTTCCAGGCTGTTTTCATTTTTTCCAAACATCCCATCATTGGCACTCTAATGTCGGAAAAAGTGCGACTTTGACGTCCCAATTCCTCTATTTCCCTCAATAATTTTCTGCTCCTTTTTCACTATCCTGTCTAACGAAGTGGCAAAAAAGTCCAAAAATAATAAAAGAGAAGGAAAGTGAGAAGTATGTGTCAATTTTCCCTTTCCTTTGACCTCAAAAGCACTTCCACTATCCGTTAAATGATATTTCTGTATATATGTAATGCAGCGTTTGACTGCCTTCAGCAGCACCTTACTTTAAGAGGCTGTCGAGGGGCTCGAAGCACAATGAGACACGGCCGTATGTAACTTTGATGAAGTGAGGGCTGTGAGTAGTGGCTCCCCGTTCTCCTCTCATGAGCCAGTACCTCTGGCTAACTGCTCCATTATAGCTCATTGTGGTTTCGGAGCTGTGTTTTCGAGGACTAGCCTGTCATTAACTGAGGTAGTCGCCCCACTTCAAATCTCTGCTTGGTTAAATATAAATCCCCATCCCACCACTCTAACAGCGAAATCGTTTTAAACCGCCTATTATTTTTCATCGAGACGTATTTACTTATCGACAGTGCCTGACCTCAACAAAAAAAAAAGCCTGACTGCTCTGACCAGAAATGGGATTTTTTGGGGCATTTTTTTCAGGCGTCAGCTATTTGACGATAATTGGCGGGAGGGATGGGTTTGCTCGTGTTTTGTTTTGTTTTGTCTTGTCAGTCTGACCGGCCATTAAATCTTAAAATAGACAAAGAGACTTCAATTTTACAGCACCAATTTAGAAAAAAAAAGATAGAGCACATATATAATTCATAATGGCAGACAGACCATTGAATACAGACGTTTGCAATGGGTGAATGATTTTTTCTGTTTAATTTCTATCTTCCGTTTTCCTGTAACGGTGGGTTTGTTAAAATAGCACGTTTGAGTCAGACCGACGCAGATCTCTTGGGTCAGCGCAGAGTCCTTACCACATGTCATTTTTTTTCGTTCGAGAGAGCGAGAGCCTCCTCTTTTCCTGTCAGGAAATGAGAGTACAATAGGGAGCTGTACATAGCACGCGGCTGGGGCCCTGTTTGGGGTTGCACACGCATGTGTGTGTATGTGTAAATTATAGACTTGGGGGAGGGGGGGGGGTCCCTCTAATAATTGTGAAGAATTTTTTTTGTTTTTACTCATTTATAGCCATTAGCCACAAGCCATATGTTACAGATGTTCAAGAAGACTTGCTGTATTGTAGCTTCCAGCCTCAATTTTTAATTATTTATTCTTTTTTTGAGAGGGTATTTGAGGTGATCCTTGTTCACTTGGTGCCCTAGGCGAGATAAGACATGACCAAAGGAGAGCACATTTTAAGTGGTATAGCTATATATATACTCTTTTGTGATTCTGTCTCACTTGATACCCTAGACAAAGATAAGTCATGTCCAAAGAAAACAAAAAATACTTTTTAAGTGGTATAGCAAGTCATATAGCAACAATTACAATTGTTTTATTTTACATTTACGTTTACATTTATTCATTTAGCTGACGCCTTTATCCAAAACGACTTACAATTGCTCAATATATGTCAAAGGTCGCTTGCAACTAGAGTCTTGCTCAGGGACACATACGCCTTATTCACGGCAGCGCCATCTTTGATTTTTTATGAGAATGAAAGCGAGGCTGTGAGGGATAGACTTGCATCTCTTCAATGGGCTGTATTGTTATTAATGTGTTTTCGGATTGTTCTGCTCATGAAACACTGGAAAAATATCTTTCAAAGAAATGTCAGTTGACAAAAAACTCCAGACAATGTTAGCTGTGGAAAATTGTAAGTAATCTAGCCGCTTTATTCAGCTTTTTACAGCGGATGGCATTGGAAACACGGTAACTCTATCCCTCACAGCCTCACTTTCATACCTGTCATGGCGCTGCTCTAAATAAGGTCTATTGGTGTCTCACAGTGGATTCGAACCCTGGTCTCTCACACCAAAGGCATGTGTCTTATCCACTGCGCCATCACCACCCGCCATTTTATTTGAATTATTTTACTGTGCGTTTGATATTACATTGACTGTTTTAACACGCATTCACACTTCTTTAATTCAGATTTCATTAGTTTAATTCGCGACTCATGTTATGTGGAAACTGCTGAAATAGTTTGGACTTGAGTGTATGTGCAGTTCAATGTTATTTTGCCTTTATAAGTGCAAGAAAAAAGCCCCCGTTTAGCTTATCTCGGGATAATAAATAATTGTCATTACTAAGTGGAAAATTCAACATTCTGAAAGAAAGAGCGCAAGACGGAGAGAGGGAGAGAGTAAGTTGACCCGCGAGCAAATATCTCTGTGAAAACAGCTAATCACTCTGGCAGCCTTTCACCGAGTGCCATGGAAGTTCTACAAATTTGGAAGTCAGTATTGATTTGACGTAATTGTGCACTAATTTTAGCGGGCCGGAGTCTGCAGATGCTGAACATGGCCAAGTGCTGAGGAGAGAGAGGAGGTTAGCAGTTGGCAGCTCACATAAATGAGTTCAGGTCCAGTGGTGGATGAATGTGAATTGTCTAGCCACGTCCTTTTGGATGCATTTTCTTTTGACACTTTTAGTCTTGGTGCTCTCATATGGATGTAGGTTGAAATCTAGAAAGTCCACACTGCATTTACTTGTAATAAGCAAGTCAGAGTTAGATCTATGTTGCATGTGCCTTGGTGACACAGGTTCAAGTCTGCAATGTGCACCATTCCTTTCTCTCACAAATAATTTCCTGTCACACTCAGTCTAATACAAGAGGCAAAAACAGAACTTGAGGGTCAAATATGTTTGAAGGCTGGTCTTCTGTTTTGAGGGCGATGCAGGTCAGTAGAACTGATGGAGTTTTCTGCCTCCACTATCGGCCGTGCCAAGTCTGTGCTCCCTCACAGAAACTAAAGCTATTTACAACCGTTTCAAGCCCTGTTCCGGCTGGACCGTAAGGGAATAACGCTGTTTAAACTGGCATGCTTTTGATGCCATTAGATAGACTGTGTGTTGTTTGGTTCAAAGGGTCGGAACTGACTGTGTTTGTGTGTGTTTGGTGTAAAATGGAGAGACTGTCATACTTTTTACTCCAGTGAATGTTTCTCAGGGTTGGTTATTTCTGTATAGAGACACACCTTAAAAGGCGAGTAGAGGTATAAACTACCATTCAAAAGTTTGGGGTCAGTAATTTGAATGTTTTTAAAGAGGTCTCTTATGCTCACCATGGTGTTTATTTGACCAAAAATACAATAAAAACTGTAATACTGTAAAATATTATTACAATTAAAGGAGTAGTTCACTTTTTCTGATAGTTTACTCACCCCCATGTCATCCAAGATGTCCATGTCTTTCTTTCTTCAGTCGAAAAGAAATTAAGGTTTTTGATGAAAACATTCCAGGATTTTCTCCATATAATGGACTTCATTGGGAACCAAATGGTTCAAGGTCTAAATGAGAGTTTCAGTGCAGCTTTAAACGACACCAGACGATGAATAAGGGTCTTATTTAGCGAAACGATTGGCCATTTAAAAAATAAATAAAAAAGTTTAAGTTTTATAAGCCTTGCTCTGTTCTGTGATGCGCGTCGGTGACTCTCCTGTTCGAACTCGCTCATCAAAATGAACAAATCTTTTTTCGAGTCATGACTCGAAGGGTCTTAGATAACTTATTCATCGTCTGGTGTCGTTTAAAGCCCTTTGAAGCTGCACTGAAACTCTCATTTGGACCTTGAACCGTTTGGACCCCATTGAAGGCCATTATATGGAGAGAAAATTCTGGAATTTCTTTTCGCCTGAAGAAAGAAAGACTTGGACATCTTGGATGACATGGGGGTGAGTAAATTATCAGCAAAAGTATTTTTTAAAGTGAACTACTCCTTTAAAAAGAATGTTTTATGTTCTAATACATTTTACAATGTAATTGAATCCTGCGTTGGCAAAGCTAAATGTTATGAATGTTCAGTGTCACTTCCAGTATGCTGATTTGGTGATCCAAAAATATTTCGTATTATCAATTTTGAAAACGGTTGTGCTGCTTAATATTTTTGTGGAAACTGCAATACATTTTATTGCAAGATTCTATGATGAACAGAGCATTTACTTTAAATATATATCTTTTGCTGTCAGTTTATTGCATTCTTTCTGAATAAACTTTTCCTAATTTCCCCCAAAATCTTTGGCATGTCAACTTATTCAGGTCTTCCCTTTATGTGGCCATTTGTAAGCGTTTATTTGAAGGGTATGATGTCTGGGGCTGTTTGTGGGACTTTGTGTTTAAGTCCTGCAGCATGACGACGCCAGATGCCCCGGCCGTCAGATTTAGCTGGTGGCGGAGTAAGAGAAGAGCAGATAATTCACGCTGAGCCGCGACGGTATCCGCAAAGTCACGCATGCCACTTCTGCCTGCTTCCAGGCAGCCTTACAGTCTCTTAACCTCATGTCTGCTTCAGAGCTCTGAGAGTTTAAAAATTGACATTGGTTCCTGCTGGATTTCAGGGGTAGACGTGGACCCGTGCCGAGTTAGAGAGAGAGAAACAGAGACAAGTTTAATTGCTCCATCTGCAAGAGGGCTGCAGAACTTGGCCCAGCCTGGGCCGATCCAGATGTTTTCCGGCAAGAAACATCTGAAAATGTTTAATTTCTTTCCCATAGGAGTGAAAAGTCTGTTACATGTTGGATATTTACAGTGGCAACTGCCCTGTTCCATCCATCAAGGCCAGCCGTCTCAGGGCTGCAGATTTACAGCTTTTATTTGATGTTCCGCTGCTGGAAGACCAAACACACAACACTTGTGAACATGTAAACAGCACAGGAGTTCAACGTTTTCTTAATGGATAAAAGCAATACTGTTGATTCAGACCACATTGTTTTTGGGTGTGGGGTACTGTCGTTTTGGTGAGGTTCAGAAAGACTTTTGAAGAACCTTGGAGGATTTGATGCTGCGTCCACGTCACGGCAAAATGACCATAATTACAAGTTCCTGACTTGTAAAAACTGCTTGCGTCTTAGTCAAACTTTTAATTACAGCTCGGAATTCTTCTGAATTTTATGAACATTCTTACATGACCATTGTGACAATGTAAAAAAGAACAATGAATTTGAAGTTCTGAGTCCAAGAATGGTGAAAAAAACTCATTTTAGTTATTTTTTAATTTGTCTATTATATCTAGTTTCAGACTTGTATTATTACTATTAGTAGTGTCTAATAATATGTTATCTTTTAATACACCATCCATTTTAGTTAAATCAAAGCTGATTTATTATTTTTTGGTTCTACACTCTTAGAAAAAAGGGTTCATTGGGGTTCTATATATGAAGCATAGGGTTCTTTACTCAACTCCAAAGAACCTTTTTTTGCTAAAAAAGGTTCTATAATGATAAGAAAGATATGAATTATTCATTCATATATATAATTATTCTGCAACATTTTGTAGTTGTAATTAAATTATTGTTTATTAAACTGTTGTCGTACCTTAATATCACATTTTAATCATGCTGATTTTTGGAGAAGAAAAACTGAAATGGCACTCTTCGTGTGATATTGATTAATAAAATGATATATATATACATTTTCTAACCCCCATATCTTGAATTTTGTGATCATTCACATGCATTCATAAATACATTTTAGGGTCTTGATGTTTGTCAATAATATGAAATATTTAATCCGGAAAGGACAAAACAAATGATAATGAATGAACCCAAAAGGTTCCATATAGAACCTTATTTCTGGTTACAAAGAATTCTTATTATTGAACCCTTAAAAAGGCTTCTTAGGGGTTCCAAATACGTAGCGCTGATAGAACTTTTTAAGGTTCTATATAGAACCTTTTCTTTTAAGAGTGTAGAATCTTAAGAAACCTCTTTTGAGTTCTGGAATACTGAAAAACCCAACTCTGTGTGGAATTTTCCAGGACTTAACTTCCAGCTGTTGGAATGTAGAACTCGGGTTAAGCTAGGTGAAGATTTGGTTCAGTTTTTAGCAGCTCCTAAATTACTGTATACAGGCCATACTGATTTGGGTCCCTGTTTCCTGTCAGGTTTGACCCAGTTTGCTAGATTTGGCCCAGTTGGGCCCGGCTGCATGCTGGTTCGTACAGCAGGCTGTCATCATTTAGAGTTGCACGGTGGGAAAGTGCTGCCATGGCATTTTGTAATTTCTATAAGCGGTTCACCACACCCTACTGAAGACAATCACTCTAAATGTGTCGATCCAAGATGTTTGTCCTGCCTTTGGTTGTCACATTTTCAAGAGTTCAGTTCACAGCAACTTGAGAATTGTTGCATTTGGTGGAAACTGGAAAGGCGCTAGCAAGATGCAGTGTTGGTTCCAACTCAAAAGGTTGGCACCCTAATTATGTTGCCTTCTAAGATTTTAGTCAAGCATTGTATGCATTGTGGAGGAAGCAATCCCAGAATGCATTGCGACAAGCTTCAAAATTAATCCGGTGAGAGAATTTTGTACTATATAGTTAAATGTAAATTCAATCAACTTGTTAACATAAAATGTATAGAAATCAATTGCAAAATAATGACAAGATGGTATCAACAGGGTATTTTTGGTCAAAGCACAACAGAAGGCAGTTGGATGATCTATTATAATCTGGCCAGAATCGGCACAGCTGTGTGTGTATTCAGATTAAGAGAGATCAGTGTCTTTATTAGAGCTGTATAAACTGAAGAGCCTATATTACTACCTTACCCCTCTCACGCTCTCGCTCTCTTTCCCCGTTGTGTGTTATGGCACTGGGTTTGTTCCAGCTGTCATACATCGCCACTGAAGGGTCAATAAGGTCACCTGTGCCAGCGAGACCCTGGAAGACAGAGGCTTACTGCTTAGTGCAATGATTCCTTTTTTTAATTCTATAGTCATTGACTGTGATATTCTCATGCTGTGACGGTGCATGTACATATGTATCTGGATTAGGAGTACTAAAGATGTACCAATAAATATTTCTTATAATGCACTTTATCGGTCTACCTTCATTTAGAATTAAATTTAATAAAAATTTTTTTTTAATTATCAGTATAAATTATATATTTTTTTAAATTGTTAATATATGAAGAGTTCAGATGCAAAAGCCTTTGAAATTTTCTTCTAAAATGACCATTTTTATCAAGCTTGTATATTTAAGTTCAGTAATTTCACTTAAATGACAATTAATAGGTAATTATCATTGCCATTTAAGTGAAATCACTGAACTTAAATATACAAGCTTGATAAAAATGATCATTTTAGAAGAAAATTTCAAATGGCACTTAGAGGCTTTTGCATCTGAACTCTTCATGTATAATTTTTTATTACAATGATTATTTTTTAATAATCAACTTCAGGATTTATTTATGATAATTAGTAAGGTGGAGTTTAACAAAAGTATTTATTTATTTTTACTCATTATCAGTGAATATTTTTGTTAATCATTCTGCATATTGACATCTGTCATGACGGTGATCATGCATCCTTGTGCAAATTGACAATTAGATTGTGTTAGGGGTGGTCCCTCAGTGACTGTGGCCACCATTCTGAAAATCATCTATCTTCAGGAAATGATGAAGGCCTCTTCTTGCAGTGGGAGCCGTAACCCAGATACAGTATGTAATTTGCCCATACGTACGTGTCTGCGGCGCTCTATATTAAGGCCAAAAGTTCTTCTCATTATCAGAGTCCCTCATTACCTGTTTCTGTCATCTCATGCTCACAGGGATTTGGATTTATACCTGATAATTACCTTCTATATAAAGCCAACCAGAAACGGCCCGAGCGTATACACCTGAAGCGTGCCCCCAAAATGCCTCGACCCAGCGCTTGGAAAAATATCGCATGTGTCAAATAATGAATGATTTACCATCACGGGTCACGGTTATGTACACTTAGCCATTTTATCTAGGTCGAATTGATGGTAAGTGATGCACATAATGTGCGCATGTTCAAAATCCCCTTTTTTTTAGGCTGTTTTGCATATGGCCATCTTTAATGGACTCATCATCATTGCTAATGTATGTAAATATCAACCTGGTTGCTAATGCAGCTACCCGATTCAGTTATTGTTTTTTTTTTTCTTTTTTCTTCCCCTCATTGTTTCAGATCGACGCCTTGAGTAAAAGAAGTAAAGAATCAGAGGCTGCTTTCCTCAGCGTGTACAAGAGATTAATCGATGTCCCAGGTATGTCTCAGCTCGCTCACACACACACACAAATGCACTCACACACACACTGCTGCAGTGTTTCACCGAGGCGAGAATCCTGCAAACACATCAGTCATATTTATGAGACCTCCGTCTCTAGTGTCTAAAACACACACATGCGCGCGCGGGCCATCTTAATGACTTCTACGGCTTTAGAGACCTGCTCCTTTCCAAACTCCACGCACACGGAGAAACTTGGATTCTAATAAAATCCGCGTTCATTGCCCCACAAACACCTTTTAATCTTCCGAATTGGCTTTCTAACGGTGAGATAATGGCCCCCTGATCCTCAGTTTTTATATGGTAATGTTCTGTTGCGCTGATCTATAATAAGTTAATGGTGCCGCAAAGGTTCATGTGACATCTCGAAGCGTCTTTTGCTCGGCTGCTCAGTAGAGTTTTGCAAGTTCACCAAGGGAGAGTGTGGATAATGAATCAAACCCTGCTTAGGTAAAAGTGCGACCGTGGAGTGTATAGATAAATCCGGCTTCTGGTTGAACTGAACTTTTGGGAAACCTTCAGACACCCTAACAGTTACACACACACACATCTAGCTGTTTAGCCCCGCCCACATCTGTTGAGTGACAGGGAGGCAGGCAGACAGACAGACAGTGCCGCCTGGGCCTGTTGGAGCAGGTCGGACTGTCTGCCTGCACAACTACTTAGTATATCTCTAAATTACCACAATGCTGCGGTCTGGAGATCCCGGGCCAACTCAACGGCATGTCTGTGTGTGCTTGTGTATTCGACTACCTTTATTTGTGTGTATAATGTGTTTTTTCGAGTATACTGTGTGTGTGTGTGTGTGTGTCTGTGTGTGTGTCTTGCAGGATGTTGGAGTGGGAGGTCTAGTCTGGGAATGTCTGTTTCTATCTGTGAAATCTGGAACTTGTCCAGTCCTGTCTATTTGTCTGTGAATGTGATCACAGCTTGACAAATTATCTTGTGATAGTTACACTGGTACACTGTGTAGGCGTGCATGTGTGTGAGCATTGTGGCGTGTGTTAGCGGGAATGTTCGGAAGTGTTTCAGATAGTGTTTTATGTATGCAAAATTTAGCTTACATTTAGCAAGACAGATTTGAAACAGATTTACTATTTGAAATAATATACATATACAATATATATATATATATATATATATATATATATATATATACATATATATACATATGAAGAGTTCAGATGCAAAAGCCTCTAAGTGCCATTTGAAATTTTCTTCTAGAATGATAATTTTTATCAAGCTTGTATATTTAAGTTTAGTTATTTCACTTAAATGGCAATGATAATTACCTATTAATTGTTATTTAAGTGAAATTACTGAACTTAAATATACAAGTTTGATAAAAAATCATTATTAAAGAAGAAAATTTCAAATGGCATTTAGAGGCTTTTGCATCTGAACTCTTCATATACATATATATGTATATATACATATATGTATATATATATATATATATATATGTATGCGTGTATTTTTTTTTGTATATGTATATTATTTCAAAGCCCATGTAATAACAGAGACACAACTCAACAGTAAAGATTTTCTTTTTTTACTTTGCTCAGTCTGGCAATTTTTGCCCCGCAAATAGTTTCACTAGCCCCGACAAAACATTTTCCCCCTACATTTTTATTAATTTCGAATTTTACTTCAAACTTATTTAAATTTTTTATGTGTGTTGTTGTTGCTGTTAACTAAAACTATTGAAATCATTTTCATTAATTTAAATAAAGTAAATATATCTAAAATGAAAATAGAAATTGAAAGCTAAATAGAAATATTGAGAAAAAAAATTCAAATGCCAAAAAGCACAAAGCTGAACTAAAATTCAAATGAAAATATGAAATAAAAGCGAATTCATAATATTAAGAAATACTAGTATATTAATAAAAAAAAAATACATTTTTGTTTTATTTGCGTTCACACTGAGTTTCCTGAATAATACGGTATACTGTGATGGTTGTTTACTACCAAAGACAGGAAATTGTACATCCATGTTTCCCATGCCAAAATGCCACTATGATTGTCACCAAGTCAGCCATTGTGAATTCAGGAGTGACTCCTGTATTCTGTTCACACTGTAATAATTATTTCAGAGATTCACTTCTGCAATTGATCAGTTGCTGGTTTAGGGTGATTTTATTATTATTTTTTTTATGTTGGTTTTTGCTTTTAGAGACTGAATGTGTGTCATAGATGCTTTACATCTCCTAAATTTTAAAACATCTAAACATTCCCACTTGTCCTATTTAGGTCCTTTTGGTCAGGCCGTCCAGCACAGCACTTCAGTTTAGCTTTAGACCTCAACCTAACCGAACGGATTGTGCTTGTGGTGTTGTGTTGGACAGCAAATGACACGCATCTGAATTGATGTGCCTGTGTAAATCAGATTTGAATTGGCTGGTCATTTGAGTCACATGACAGTCACGTTCAGAATTGAGCGACACGCGTGGTCGCCCATCAAGCTGAGTTGAACCGAAACGGCAGTTGCCACGGCTACAAAAGGGAACACACTATGACAGCATATCATTCAGACTTCCTCTTGCAGTTTTTAGATATGACACACTCTCACACACCACACATGCACATCACACATAACACACCCCATCAGCGTTTCCTGTACCTTCAGAGAGCGAGGGCGAGGGATGTGTGTCGAAAACCACAATCTCGACTGTAACTTCATGTAGGACTTGTACAGGAATGACATGTTTTATTTTACACTCATGTCTGTCAGCTTTTTGTTCTCCGATTTTACTCTCACACTCGCTCTCTCTCTCACACTCTCATGTTCCGCAGGGGCTAATAAAATAGTTTGATTACATAATTAACTTGGCTGTCTCATTAAGGAAAATCAACGGGAACAGGGCCATAATTAGTCATATAGCAATTAGCATTTGAGGGGGACAGACAGTGATGAAAAAGCATGTGTGTGTGTGTGTCAGAATGTCTTAGTCCTTCAGTGCGGAGGGCTGGCCCGGTCCCACACCACCGCTGCGCTCGACCCCGCTTTCACTTAACATCGCCTCCCATTTATGAAAGCAACAAATTAACACCCTGCCAAATATGAATTACCATAACTTCTTTTACAACCTGCTAATCGGAAATTCCAGCAGCTGGTGGTGTATTTTGGTCGCTTTTTCTGACATAAATGATGAAACTATGATTGTTAGCGGGCTTTGATCGAATGCACTAATTTGTCAGCATAATTGTTTCCTTTTTTAGAATTATTTAATTAGAATTTTTTTTTGTATTTTAACTGCAAAATATTTTATTTATTTATTTTTTCATAATATTTTTTATTACTTCTATTTTTGTAGATCATAAAAATATATATAAAAAAAACCTTTGTATTTTGTTTAATTTGACTGAGAATGCAAGTGCCCTTAGTTTACTCTGATGGTTCCACACATTTGAGATTATTCATTATTTTTCAGTTTTAATTGAATTTTCAGTATAATTGATTTAAAATATGATTTATATTTTTTCTCAATTTAAAAAAAAATCAGATTAACCCTAAAACCGTATTCTGGACAAATGTGGGCAAAATAGTTTTGATTTATTTAAAAAAAAATAAAAAATACTTCCCTTGATCTGAGCGGTACAAGACTTGGCTACTTTTCCTAAGTTTGCCTCCTGAACACACACATTTTTTTTGACTCAATTCTACAATGGTAAGTGGGTGAAAAAAACCCTCCTTAATCTTGTATTTGGGTCAAAAATGGGCACCCATAGAAATGAATGGGGAAAACTGTAATTTAGAGCATTCTAAAATAAGCCAAAATAAGACACCGGGCGACAGCAAAGTCACTTCATCTTTAGGTTTTAGCTCTAAGAACTTATTGGAATGATATTTTAATGTAGTTAAAATAATAAAAATAAAAATAAGCATAATTTACATAGAAAATATAGTACTTTTTGAAGTAAATAAATTCAAAAATCCCCCCCCCCAAAAAAAAAAAAAAATTAAACAGTGGAAGACAGTGTATAACATTTATAATAAATAAAAATTAGGATCACACCTGAGTCCTCTCTACAATATAAAGTGAATACAGTTTGAGGGCTATGTTGTTTTTTGTGAACATGGAGTAAATATTGTGTTTTAGTGCATCCTTGTTTTTAATCACTGTTGTTAATGTTCTAGCACAAATTAGAATTACCATGGTACGTATCCAGAAAACACGGTTACACTGTACTTGCATAGTGTCTGTCCAAAATCAGTGAAAATACCATGGTTATTTTTTGGTGCCTTTTTGTTATTGTGATTTAACAGAGCAGAATTTAAACCGAGGAGCTGGAGCGCAGTGTGGATTTATTGGCGTGTTTTGGCTTGGTTTGTTTTTCTAGTTAACATTTTTAGCTGTGGTTGGCAGTCCGCAAAAATGCAAAAACACTTTTAGGTATTTAATGAAACTGCACACTGCACATAGACAAACCAACACTGACTCTCACTCACTGAATCAAACCTTTGACCTGCTCTGAACGCGGTACACACGATATTCTGAACTGTATGTGTGGATGTGTGTTTCAGATCCTGTCTCGGCTTTGGAGGCAACTCAGCAACTCCAGGTGACTGTTCGGAAGATGCACGACTTGGAGACAGAAAACCAGAGGCTCAAAGATACACTACAAGAGTACGAACGTGAAATCGCAGAGGTTAAAAACCAAGGTAACCAGCCCAGTTTTCAGTGCTGCTTGAAATTAACAAAACTAAATATCTAACTTTCTTCGCATATAAAAGAAATGAGTAACACTTTAGATCCAATTCTCACTATTAAAGGAGTAGTTAACTTTTAAAAAAAACTTTTGCTGATGATTTACTCACCCCCATGTCATCCATGATGTCCACGTCTTTCTTTCTTTCTTCAGTCGAAAAGAAATTAAGGTTTATGATGAAAACATTCCAGGTTTTTCTCCATATAATGGACTTCAATGGGAACCAAACGGTTCAAGGTCAAAATGAGAGTTTCAGTGCAGCTTCAACAGGCTTTAAACGACACCAGACGATGAATAAGGGTCTTATCAAGCGAAACGATCGGTCATTTCAAAAATAAATTAAAAAGTACAAACGCTCGCCTTGCACTGTTTTGTGATGCGCGTTCGTGACTCTCCTGTTCGAACTTGTTCATCAAAATGAACAAATCTTTTTTCGAGTCATGACTCGAAGGGTCCTAGTCTAGATAAGACCCTTATTCATCGTCTGGTGTCGTTTAAAGCCCGTTGAAGCTGCACTGAACTCTCATTTGGACCTTGAACCGTTTGGACCCCATTGAAGTCCATTATATGGAGAAAATCCTGGAATGTTTTCATCAAAAACCTTAATTTCTTTTCGACTGAAGAAAGAAAGACGTGGACATCTTAGATGACATGGGGGTGAGTAAATTATCAGCAAGCGTTTTTTTAAAAGTGAAATACTCCTTTAACTAGAAGCTTATTAGCATTCATATTATTAGGACGTTGGCTTTTTTAATGTTGTTTTAAGCATATATGAATGCCGTATTCTACAAGCTACCCTTGATCCTACCCAATACCTAAACTTAACTACCTCACTAACTAGTATTAATCAGAAAATTAGGAGTTTATTGAGGCAGAAGTCTTAGTTAGTAGTTAGTTAATAGTGAGAGTTGGACCCTAAACTAAAGTTGGACCAAGAAAGGTTAACAAATGTTAATCCAAATAAAAAATGTAAAAAAATATCGGGTGGATGGGAAAAAAAAAATGCAAATTTTTTATTTACACGCATACACACATATTCATTAAACATTCGTTCATAGCCTACTTTTCCCAATACGGTCCTTATGGATAACATCAAGTAATATTATTCTACGCAAAATTGTCACAACATGTAAGTTAAACGCTTTTTGTAAGCATTCTCATTTTATCTGTATCTAGTCAAGTTGGCAGGCCGAATAAGTGTACCCACATAGACTGGCCCTATTTTTGTTCGAATGAGCTGTAGTCATCTGAGCTCTATTTCTGTCCCTCTGCTGTTTCAGCCAGACATTTTTCTTTTTTTAACATAAACAACGGGGAAATATCACTCCCTCACGGTCTGGAATTCCCCTAATCGATGCAGTCCAATAACCGCAATATTTTATTTGTCCTGCACCAGCCGTACGAACGACCACCACGCGCGACCTCTCACGCAGACACGCGTATACGTATACATTCTACACACTGATCTTTCTCAGGTCAGTGATCCTCCAGTCTCCCAGTGTTTAAAGTCCAGTTTAGCATTTAAGGGTCTAAAAGGGCTCTTGTGGGACTGCTGCTCATTGATTATGTGTCAGCGCTGAAGTGCTGGAGTTTAAATCACTGCAGATGGCTGTGCAGGAGACGGAGAGAGGAGGAAAAAGCTCTCTATCAGGGATATTTTTGTGTGGATGTGTGTGTGTAGGCATGCAAACGCACATTTTTCTATCATGGTGGGGACTTTCCCTTGACTTCTGTTTTTTTTATACTGAGCTAATGAAATTTTCTATCCTCGTACCCTACACCTAATCATAAAAACAAGTTTCTCAGAAACAGTTTAACATTTTCTTTAAATAAACGTTTCACTCTAAAATAAAATTAGCCATTATTTACTTTATTTGATCCTCATGCCATTTCAAACTTATCTTTCTTCCTTCTGTTGGCAAAGCAAGCAATGTGCTGGTCACTCTATTCAATGCAATTACAATGATTAGGTTTTGAGCTTCCAGGCTTCACATATGATGCAGAGGCACTATAAAAGTATGATAAGAGTGGTTCATATGGATTTCCAGTCTTCTAAAGTCACACTAAGAAACAGACTGAAATATAAGACATTATTCACTGATAATCTTCCCTCAAGTGGGCTGTTACAGTACCCTGAAAACTGTTCAGACTGGATCATTGAGTCTGATTTTCAATGAGAAATGTCTTGCATTTCGGTTTGTTTTCCCACAAAGCTGTCATACGGCTTCTGAAGACTTGGATTATAGTCGTATGAACTACTTTTATGATACTTTTATAGTTTTATGATGCTTTTGTGTCCTTTTGAAAGGGCCCCATGCATTGTACACATTGCATTGTCACAGTCTTCATTGCTCCTTTTGTCTTTCCATGATAGAAAAAGTTTCAAGATTTTTCATTTTGGGTGAATTGTTCCTTAAAGATATGATTTAATATGTTTATTAGGTGTTTTTCCTCTTGGCTGAGAAAAAGCTAAACCAGAAGCATCCATAGTCCTCCACTGTTTGTCTTTTTAATGCCTTCTCTTTCTCTCTTACAGAAGTCACTATTAAAGCACTTAAAGAGAAGCTGGAGCAGTATGAGCGTTCTCTGCAGGACAAGAACACAGAGGAAGCTCTCGATGAAAACCAGGACCGATCAGGAAGAGAAAGCAGAGAAAACCTTCCTAACAACTATGCAGACCAGGAGAGGTTAGCCCTGACCATTGCACAAATCCAATACTACTTTAATCATAATGTTTATGTTGTGAATTCATAGGCTGTGTCTCAAAACCAAGTGACCAAGTGAGCTGCCTGCCTAGACAGCAATGTGGAGCATCAAGCTGAATCAGCAAAGAAATCATAACAACATTATGAATGCATAGCTAGAAAAACAACATTTTCAGCTTTTTTAGGCATCATAGGTCACTATGACCAACACTAAATTTAGGTAACATTTTTGTGAATCATAGGTGCCTTTGTAACTTAATTCTGAATTCAAGGCAACATTTTTCCACCGTGATAGTTGCGCTGAATGTGTCTGGATCAAAACTAAAAGCATCCAAAAATTTTTTTTGATACTTAAAAAAAAAGTAAAACAACATACACAACCTAATAAAAAAGAAAAATATAAAAACGAATATTTTGAACTAATTCAAAATATTAATACAAACTTGAATAGTATCTCAATGATGCTGAAATAACATTAATCTGGATGGGTAGCTCACTAGTAAACTCGCTTTAAAAATATAGCTATGCATTGGAAATATTAAGTCATTAAAGGGTTAGTTCACCCAAAAATGGAAATTCTCTCAATAATTAATCACCCTCATGTCGTTCCAAACCTGTAGGAGCTTCGCTCGTCTTCAGAACACGAATTAAGACATTTTTGATGATATCCGAGAGCTGTCTGAACCATCCACAGACTGCAACGTAATTACTACCCACAAGCCCCAGAAAGACTGTAAAGACATTGTTAAAATAAGTAGTAGTAAGGAGTAGTTCACTTTTGAAAAAACTTTTGCTGATAATTTACTCACTCTCATGTCATCCAAGATGTCCATGTCTTTCTTTCTTCAGTCGAAAAGAAATTAAGGTTTTTGATGAAAACATTCCACGATTTTCTCCATATAATGGACTTCAATGGGAACCAAACAGTCCAAAAGACACTTTCAGTGCAAACTGCAAACTGTTCAAAGGGCTTTAAACGATTCCAGACGATGAATAAGGGTCTTATCAAGCGAAACGATTGCTCATTTATAAATCATATATAAATAACAAAGTTTAAGTTTTATAAGCTCAAATGCTCTTGCTCTGTTCTGCGATGCGCGTTCGTGACTCTCCTGTTCGAACTCGTTCATCAAAATGAACAAATCTTTTTCCAAGTCATTTGGTTCATTCAACGAACGAAACTGACTCGGAAAAAGATTCGAACAGGAGAGTCACGAACGCGCATCGCAGAACAGAGCAAGAGCATTTGAGCTTATAAAACTTAAACTGTTATCACCATAACGCGTACATGTGATCATGTGATCGTGCTCTGCCAATAGTGAACCAGCGTTATGCCATAAAACTTTGTGAACAGCCCAACAAAGTGAATAGCGTCAGAGAATGGCAGGGAAGAGATGAGAGTGTTGATTTGGGGTGGGTTTGCGCCCCAAAACGTATTCTCGTCACTTGCTAAACTTAAGGTTGACTCGGACAATTTTAACGATGTCTTTACTAACTTTCTGGGCTGGCAAATGAAATTTCCTAGTTGCCTATGAAGGATTGTGACCGCTCTCAGATAATTTGTGTTCTGAAAATGAACGAAAGTCTTGGGGTTGGAACAACATGAGGGTGAGTAAATACTGACAAAATCTTCATTTATGGGTGTACTATCCCTTTAAACGTTAAAAATGTCACTTGTTAAATGTTAAATGTCTTTCCACTAATATATGTTTGGAAACAGTTGTTTTAATTGTTCTCTGTATGTCTCTAAGCAGTCAGCCACAGCAGAGCCGGGACAGCAGGACAGAAGACTTGGACATGAAAACGCAGTCCTTACAAACAGGTTTGCTAATGCATTCACCGTCAGGTTTTTCGCAATTACATGCATGTACTTCAAATTTTGAGCCTGTTTTTATGTTGCACAGCACTTGAAGCAACTCAGGCAGAACTCCACGAACTGAAGACTAAATACGATGAAGAATCCACAGCAAAGTGAGTAACCGTTTTTTAATTCTGACGGGACGCAGCAGGAGACAGTGTGGATTAGCGCCGCAATGGCTCGTATTCCCCCTTCTGTGTTTCCTCGACTGTCTGCTAGGCGTGCTACGTCTTTGTCTCACCTTTGCACACACACATTTGCATGTCCATGCAGACACAGACAAACACACACACCCCTTTGATCCACACCAAAACAGCTTATAATCCTACTGCAGACAGGTTTGATTATGGGGGAAAACACAGTGTGGTGAAATCACACCTTCATTCACGGACGAGTTTTGATATTCAATAGTCCTCATATCCCGCCCATGCTGTCTTCATGGCTACACGAGACTGAATAATGGATGACACAATCCTCATAACTCGCACGGATGCTCTGAGTATCCAATAATGACGGGATTCGTACCGTCGACTGACATTTTGTAGGCGGTGAATCAGTGTGTGCATACTTGCTCAAATGCGCCTTTTGTTTGCACATTGCGTCTGTTCGCCTTGATCTGGGTCATGCGTGTGTGTGTGTCTGCGTGTGTGCGTTTCTCCGCTTGCTCTCCCTGTCATGTGGTCGGGGTTAGGTGGCAATTTCCTTGTCTCGCTGTCACTGAGGAATGCATCCTGTTGCAGAGTGCGCTCGCTGCGGGCTGTTTCGGCGCTGCTCGATGCGCTGGGAGTGGTGTAATTACACTACCTGTGATCAAACCAAACCCTGCCATGCCAGACCCCCAGCACTGCACCTCTGAAGTAAAAGAAGAGACTTTTTTTTTTTTTTTTAGTTTAGAAACCGGAAGGCCACGGCGAGGTTCATTCGAGGAAAAGATATGCTTCTGATTTCACAAGCATTTCAAGATAAATCTCACTCTCATGCTTGCGCACAAACTTTTGAATATGACTGTGTACGTGCAAACAAGAAAACGCATTGTGACGCTCAGGAACATTGGCCTGTTTCCAATCCGCCGGGTCCTCTTTCAGAGACTGTGGCTGGTTAAACGTTTCCACTCCATTAGATTTCTTACCTGATGCTCCGGCTTTCGTTTATTAGCTTTCTTTTGGTTTATGAACTAAGATTATTCACAATATATTGGGGATTGATTTTGCTCTTGATATAAAATTAAACTACACATTGTTGAAATCACAATTTAATTGTGAATGCGAGCGTAAATATAATATTTCCATGATGTGACGGTATATCAGAAGACATTTAAATATTCAATGTCCTATTTTGTTGAGCCAGATTTTGAACCCAATGCTACGTGGTTTGTTTTATTAATTTCTGATCCATAATTATTTATTTTTATTGCATTTAAATGTTGTTTTATGTAGGTTTTGTTCAATTATTGAACTTTTTTGGTGGCATTTTATATATAATAAATCGTTAAATATTGCTTGTATATGCTTTGTTGGTCGAAATCTTTGAATACATCTTTCGTTTAATAAACAAAACATCTTTATTATTAGTAATAATTAGGGTTTTGCAAAGATTAATTGCAATTAATCGCATCCAAAATAAAATATATTTTTGCATTTATAAATACATTTGCACGCATGTATATATTTAAGAAATATTTGCACATAAATACTGTGTATGAAGAGTTCAGATGCAAAAGCCTCTAAATGCCATTTGAAATTTTCTTCTTTAATGATGATTTTTTTTATCAAACTTGTATATTTAAGTTCAGTAATTTCACTTAAATGGCAATGATAATAACCTATTAATTTTTATTTAAGTGAAATTACTGAACTTAAATATACAAATTTGATAAAAATCATTAAAGAAGAAAATTTCAAATGGCATTTAGAGGCTTTTGCATCTGAACTCTTCGTATATAAATACATAATCTAAATTATATATATTACATATAATTATTTTATATATGAATAACACATTTTCTTAAATATACATGCATGTGTGTGTATTTTTACATACAAAATAAATATACACAGCACACACACATATTATGTAAACACAAACTTTTATTTTGGATGTGATTAACCGCAATAAATCCTTGCACCGCCCTAATAATAATACTGTATTTATGTGGCTTTCAGAGAAAGTACAAAGATATAAATCTACATTTCATCAAAGGACTAAACATTTTCAGTATTTTGCTACTAGTAAGTGGCAGTGGTTTTGGTCTATGTACAGTACATATGCTGTATATATATATATATAGATTTGTGCTTTATACATCCAATTTGACCTAAGCCTGGATCGTCCGTAATCCAAGGCTTCATCGTTATCTTGTTGTTGTGATTGTTGACTTAATGAGGTTACGTGATTCTGTGCATGTGTCTATGGAAGGGGATAAAGGAATCCCGCCCCCATCTAAGAGCCCTTTCCTGGCCTCAGGGTTTTACATGCTCCGTTAGCTCAGTTCATCTACAGTGACAGTAGGTGGATCTCAACGGGAAGGGTGCAGAGACGTTTGTGTGTATCGTATCGCGCAGTTAAATAAACATAAGAATGTGTCATGCTCCACAGTGCTCCAGTAATAAGCGAAAGAGAAAGGAAATCCCTCGGCGGGCAGTTGCTCTGCCTTTGATGCGGGCCGTTAGCTCTGGGTGTTCAGCAGGTATGGACAGATAATCCATAACGTTGATCGATCATCCCCCATATGAGGCCTTGCGGTCGTGTTATTGAAAGACTGCGTAATGTTGAATCAAATATGGAATAACGATTCAATGTATGCTGTGGTAAAAAACTTTTTCAGCCTCTGTTTAAGGCCATGTGGGTCGAGAAAACTGTAATATTAATCATTGAAATCTCAACCTGACATGTTTTTCGTTGGATAGAAGAGTTAATCCAGTTTTCACCATTTCTTTTAACAGTCATTCCAGTAACATCGTTCCTATTTTTGTCTCTCATATTCCTTCCTGTCGTCTCACCCTCCCCTTCCTCTTTTTCTTTTTTAGTTCATTCTGAAGGAAGGATGGTATCAGCTGTAAAGAGAGTGTGTATTTGGCGGTGTGTGTGTGTGTGTGTGTGTCTTGGGTTCAGGGTGAAAAGAAGAGCAGGGTTCAGTCGAGCGTAATAATGGAATGCTTCAATTCGCTTCACTGTTTGTATGCGACCTCTCTCTCCCTTTTTCTCTCTCTCTCTTCCCCTCCCCCAACGCCCTCCCCCACTATCCCTCCCCTCCCAGACGTGTTCACGGTGGAATGTCCGCCTTTCTCACAGGCCCGCGAGGTGTCTGTCGTCCCAGCCATCTATCTTGTTCGCTCTCTCGCTCTCTCTTAGGGCTCTGTGTTGCGCTGAAATTTTAATCCGGTCCTTTTTCTTTTCCAGCCCAGACTCTCCTCTCATCCCTCCTCAGGACCTCCTCATTAACGTCCTGCCAGTTACAGTAACTACAGCTGGCACTGACACGGGCATCAGCCCGCGCAAACTCACGCCAGTGCTGAGATGGAAAAATGATATCTTGTTCATATTTTAACGTATACAATTTTCACTTATTGTGTTCACAATTTAATATTTTCGTATTTAAAATGTTATTTGTAATTTAGTTGTCGTGTTTAAAGGTGTAGTTCGCTTTTAAAAAAACTTTTGCTGATAATTTACTCACGCCTGTGTCATCCAAGATGTCCATGTCTTTCTTTCTTCTGTCGAAAAGAAATGAAGGTTTTTGATGAAAACATTCCAGGATTTTTCTCCATATAATGGACTTCAATGGGAACCAAACGGTTCAAGGTCCAAAAGACAGTTTCAGTGCAAACTGCAAACTGTTCAAAGGGCTTTAAATGATTTCAGACGATGAATAAGGGTCTTATCAAGCGAAACGATCGCTCATTTAATAAAAAAATAACTAAGTTTTTGCTCTGTTCTGTGATGCGCGTCAGCTCATGAAACTCTCATGAAAGAGAGTCAACTCTTTCATTTCGTTCGTTGAATGAACCAAATGACACGAAAAAAGATTCGTTCTTTTTGATAAATGAGTTCAAACAGGAGAGTCACGAAACTTTGTTATTTTTTTTTATTAAACGAGCGATCGTTTCGCTTGATAAGAGTAAGACCCTTATTCATCGTCTGGAATCATTTAAAGCCTTTTGAACAGTTTGCAGTGAAACTGTCTTTTGGACCTTCCCATTGAAGTCCATTATATGGAGAAAAATCCTGGAACGTTTTCTTCAAAAACCTTAATTTCTTTTCGACTGAAGAAAGAATGACATGGATGACATGGGGGTGAGTAAATTATCAGCAAAAGTTTTTTTTTTAAAAGTGAACTACTCCTTTAACTTTATGTCCTCGAACTATTAGGATTTAATATTTAATTCAAAAATCATATTTTTTTACTAAATTTTTCCGTTTTTCATTTAAACTAACATTTTTAAACTTAACGTTGTTTTATTTAAAGGGACAACGTGTAGGAATTTCTCCCATCCAGCGATGAAATTGTGAATTGTGCTCTCCAGCGCCTCGCTTTTTCAAATGCGCGTTGCATCTACGGTAGCCGTTATGTACCAAAAAGCTTCTGAAAGCACTTCGGATGTACCTCAACATTTTGATATCTAACGTTTGTGTTTATTTTCACCTACTGAGTGCCTGGACTTGGATTTTTTTCCAAATTCTATGAACATTTAACCCTTCCAAGAGCACCAGAGGATACAAGGGACACCAGCAGTTTCCTTTTGTTTCTGTATATTTTCATATTTAGCCATGTACCATACGCGTAGTTAACACTTTCACACGTTACCCTATGTTTTTGCAGTAAACAAAGTGAAAAATACGTAATGTTTATTACCTCGGGCAGTTTTAGCATTTGCAAGGCTTGAGTTTGTCGTGCTGTGTGGCCTGTTGTGCTTGTTCCCAGCGTGGTTAAACTCTCTCTGGTTTTCCCTGACTGAATTGGAAAGAAACAACATGCAATTAAAGTTGTTTCTCCTGCGCTGAAAGTGGCAGGTTGGGTTTTGCAGTGTGTCCTTTACGAGACAAATGGGCAGTAGATTTTAGCTCACAGAAATAGCAGCCGTGTGTGAGGCCCGTGGAATCGTGTGCGTGTTTGTGCGGATGTTGGATCGCGAGTGTGCGCCTAGGTGGAGATGTGTGCACGTGTTAAAACGAGAGGGAAATGGAGAGAGACGGAGTGAATTTCTGTTTGTGGTTTGTGTGGGCTCTGAGAGAGAGATGTAAACCGTGGAGAAGTGCACTGGGCCAGTGAGCTCTGGCATGCAAGAGCTGTGCACACGAATTTCATCGGCTCCTGGTGACATGACAGTCCCCACGGGCTCGCCGCGACCGCAAGCACGCGTGTTCGCCTGCGAACACACCTTCAGATCCTTTTGTCTGTGCATCCTGTGATGTTACATGCACTGACTCGGATTAACAGCGCAGTTTGATTCCCTTCAAATCCAGGCAGAAGAGCAACGTCAGGCCTGTTCGCACCTCTCAGCCTTTTTCGTCTCTGCATCCAGAGTGTTTTGCTTGACAGGGTCTCTGCTGTGCTGTTGGTTGTGTGACATTTCAGAGGGTGGTTTTTTGCTCTGTCTGATCCATTTGTCTGTACTCCCATCAGTCTGGCAGGTTTTGAATTACTGCGGGGAGCACAAAGGACCTCATCCTACCCACCTGATTTATCTGCACAGATCTATGCTCACTGGCTGAGTGCAAAGAAAACATTTCATCTGTGTCAAGCAAGACATTTCGCCTTCCCAGAAGCTCTTACACTGATATTTCCACCGCATTGTGCAGACGTATTGTACAACAATACATTCAAACGGAGCCCTGTACTCTAGTCTAAACTAGCATGATTAGCTAAGCTAATGTGATTATCACTATTTTCTCATACTTATGGTTATGGGGTTTTTCTAAAGCATTCAGAGCATTAAACACTTTTGGGTGATTCATTTGTAATAGAAATACAAATTATACCTCAGATCATGCAGTTCTGTTACTTTTTTCAGCAATGAAGCTTGTGTCTCATCTGAAGGTGGATAAATCTTGCGAAAAAATCCTATAGCAGAAGCTTGCTAACCAATATTTGTAGATCAGGGTTTTTTTTCACAACCACCCTTTTTCCTTAATTTTTTTTCAAAGATTCATTTAACTCAGCGTATTTGTAACTCAGTATTTTTATATGAAGGAATGTGTCTTAGGCTGTGTCTCCACCAAAGCATTTTCGTTTTTTTTGATTGATTGATTGATTTTATTTGACCACTTAAATATAAAAATATGAAAAAACAGTAAGAAACTGTTTCATACATTAAAATCAAATACAAAAGTAGTCAGGGATAACACAGTAAAGCCCGAAGACTTATTTCCATTGTGTTCCCTTCGCCCTTAGCCAGCTGAAAACGCCAGACGGCGTGCTTGAGTGCGTTTTGGCAGCGCAGCGTTTTTCCGTTGAGACGTTTCGTTGCTATGATACAGAATATGCGCAGCACGGTTTACTTGTAACTGATTTCGCAGATTATTTGTTTCATACTAAACATTTATTTTTCATCCATTTTGTTGAGTTTGCTCTGCTGGTTGATGTCGTTGTACAGAAAGAATGTTGTGACAGTTGGTCAGTGTGGTTTAGTCCCGCCCCTTCTCCGCTGTGATTGGACGGCTGGGTAAAAAGTGACAGTGATGAGTGCTGCGTTTTATCCAAAGTTGAACATTTTTTCAACTCTCGCCGACCTGTAAAAAATGCTGAGCGCTTCAGCGTGAAAAAAACGCTCAGCGCCTCGTTACGCTCGTGCCGTTTAAAAAACGTGGCGCTCCCATTGAAAACAATTGAAAACATACGCCAGGTGGACACACGGCCTTATGCATAGTCAACATTTTCACACTTTACTTATGGTTAAGTGTTTTCTGATTATTAAACGTTAATATTAAACATTGGTAACATGTAAACAGACCTGTACCATTTGTGCTATAAAAACAAATGATACCTCAAATCATGCATCTTGTAGAGGACTATTACTTTCCTGAAAGCCCAAACTTTGCGATTCTCATCTTGTGGTAAAATAAAAATACCATAGATGAGATGGATGAGAATAATATGGAGATTTGGGGTTGTGATATGTTTAAGCGCCTTGTAATATTTCCGTGTAAAAATCTAGCTATTGGTGAGGTTGAATAACTTCTGTGCAAAAAATCACAGACTAATCAACAACATTAGCAGTTCATTTACTCCAAAACAAAACTCTCGAAAACTCCTTTGGAGATGATTATACACCTGTGTGACTGCTGTCAAGAAGAATTTGGGTCGATGATGTTTGTTGTTTTGAGAGTTAGTGTGAGGAATGACACTTCTGAGAACGAGCTTTTTTATCTCCTGGAGGTCAGACACTCAACAAGAGGAGAAAAAAAAAAAAAAATCAAACCCCAAGGGTTTTCTTACTACTCTAGCCTTCAAAAGGTTAAGAGAGGATGGGAGGACAAAAAATAAAAACCCAGCTGGATAAAGCCCACACTGGCTCCATAAGATAGGGGCCAAATGGAGAAAGAGAGCAAAATGGAAATCTAATGGGCTAAATCTGTGAAATGTCGTACCAGCCCAGGGGGATTTGAGCCGCAGCAGAAACAAAGACACTAGGGAGAGAGCGAGCGAGAGTGAGTTCGAGCAAGACGGGAGAGAGAGAATCGCCTGAAAGAGTTGAATTACAGCCAGAGGATGCATGTAACCTGGACCTCTCTCTCGCTAGCTTCGCCCGAGCGCCGAGTTAACCTCCCCTTTCTGACAGCCATGCTGGATGGAAAAGGTCAGAATCAAAGCAGCTGGTTCTCATAATTTATCAGGCCCGAGACGACCAAACACAATAATCAAAAGCAGTAAGTGTTTAATACGCTCTATTCATCAGCGGTAGCTCGTGGAATAACAAAAGAAGTCATGTTTATATGTTCCTGGATTACGTTCACAGTGTTATTTCTTTGGACTTTCCCACATCCAAGCGTGTTCATGTGAAGATGAAATTATCCCAATAAATGATCTCGCAGATAACCCCTGGCCCCCGGTCCGAGTTGATGAAGAACATGCCGTTTTTGAAGGCCGAGCTCCGATGGGAGTTACGCATGTCATGCGCAGTTTCTTTTCATCTTTAATGGGGACATATGAATATGCTTTATCTAATCAATATAATTGTGGCAACAGATTACAAGCAATATTATTCATTAAATTTAACAAATTAGAATTGAGTAATAATGAATCAAATTATTCCTTAAAAGTTAACCATTTAAAATGAGTAAAGTTTATACCAAAAAATGTAACAAATGTAACAGACAGACGTCAAAGATTAATTGAGAACTCTTTATTTTATATTGGCAACATTGAAGATGTTAACAAGCAGAATCACTGAAGGAGAAAACCATAATTTTAAAACAAACCTAAAACAAACACTTATCACCATAATGGTGACTTCAATTTATGGTTTTTTGGTTGTTGTAAGTTTTACTCATTTTAAATGGTTAACTTTTAAGGAATCAATTTGATTAATTATTACTCAATTCTAATTTGTTAAATTTAATTAATAATATTGCTTGTAATCTGTTGCCACAATTTTTTTGATTAGATAAAGCATATTCATTTTTACAGTGTATCATAAAAAACGGCTACTGCTTTTGAAATGCAAGTTCAATGTACAATGTTGATGCACTTCCTTAGTCCACTTGAAACATCTAGAAAAACTGCACAAAGTTGCAGATTTGTGAACTACATTAGTACACAGAAGTCAGCCAATCGCAACAGATCTAATTTGCATATAGAATTCCTGAAGATACAATAGCGAAAACAGTCTGTTTAAATATAAGGGTCAGAGAGAGGGCGTAACACTAAGTTAAGATTGTTTTCAGTGCAAGAAACATTGACTAACACAAGTGGATTCACGGAAAAGAAATACGGCGAAAGTGTCGAATATGGCCCCTTTAAGGTCATCGTTTAATGTGTTTTTACAGTGGGGCCCATAAAGGAGGGAGTGAACACGAGCTGACGAGAGCAAAAATGAGTGGAGATTAGGTTATGTAGGTTCGCTCACAGTGTGTGTGTGTGTGTGAGCGAGAGAAAGAATGAGTGGCTCTTTACACTGTATTTAAGAGGGATTGTATTTTTTGTATTCTGTGCCATGACGAGATCATGACACTGTTAATGCATAAAATAAACCTCTGATCTGCAGTTGTTAGGTTTAAAAGAGTATTATATTCCATAATTCCCAAATCTATCCTGATCTAACATTTATTTAATGATTTATATTTAACTCTTTGGATTTGGTAAAGCTCAGAGGAAAAAAAAAATCTTTACTGTAATTATTAAATATCTACATTTATATTGAAAATTTAAATTTTTAAAGTCAAGGTGAGCAGTTTCTGTAAATGTTCCTGTTCTTATTGTGAACGATTCATCTGTGCACATTTTTCACAATCCAATTAATTCCCAGTGGATAACCTCAAGTTCTGTCCTACCTTTTTTTTTCTTGTTAAATATCCTGTTTTGCTCAGAAATGTCACATTACAGAAATGAAATGGGTTGTGAATAGGGTTTCACATTGATGTTAGAGAGCCATCATAATTGGAGTGAATAATTATGTTTCAATAACAATTTGAAACGTAGTATTTTCACAGCGCTCTTCACTTTCAGCCACAATGAAACTCCAACGCAGCATCATCCATGAGACGCCGGAGTCACGCGCTTAAAAGTGCGCACAAAGCTGAGTTAAGCTCATCTGAATCATTAAACCAAATCGCCTCTAATTAAGCTTGGCTGTTGAATTAATTTCAGCTGTGCTTGACTCCTCTCAGTTTGCAGTCACATGGTCAGAAATGTCAATGGGAAAACCGTTCGAGGGGAGAGTACAGTGGGTGACAGAAATAATGCAAGTGCTTTTATCAAATTAAGAGCTCAGTATGTGGGACAAAAAGTTTCACTTGATGAAAGATAATGTGTTGGTTGAATACTTCGTGTGTTTCAGATCTGGCTACAAGCATCAGCTCTGCTGCTTCAAGTATAAACGCTATGAATTTGGTAAAGATAATGGTACAAAATCAAACAGAAACTGCTACAGTAGCCTAGCAGTTAGCACACATGCTACAACACAATATCGTGTGTGTGACCATTTTGAGATTGTGTAAACGTGTGAGATGTTAAATATTGCAGTACAAAATGAAACAAAAATGCATTGAGTTGGGTTATGATTGTGGCAAACCATATAAATATATAAATGATTAAATATAAATATAAAAAACAAAGGAGTACTAGCATAAAGGTGCTGTCACATTTACCATTGTTTAGTACATTTTCGCATGCAAAATCCAATTATTTCAGTAGGAATCCACTTGATAGGTGCAAGAATTCATCTCACAGATTTCGCAATGAGTTCAAGTTGGTCATGCCGATTCACTGTGTTGACCAACAGAAAGCTGCTTGATTTAAAGTGACTTTTGTGTGAGCTGTGCTTCGTACATTGCTAGACTATTGTCAATAGACGATGGACCTTTTTTACCCAAATAACTTTGCAGAAAGTTTGCTAATATTTCTGCACCCTAACGGTTAGCCCATATGCTACGCTTTGGGCGCTTTGAAAACGCTTTGAGTTTGGTAAGAATTGTTACAAAATCAACAACAACAACAACAAAAAGATTATTTTGAAGCTGTAGTCTAGCTGTTCTGTTGGCACGTTACAACACGTTATCACGTGTGAATTCTTTGAATTTGGTACAAAATCAAACAAAACAAATTTGTTGAAGCTGTAGCCTAGCAGTTAGCACACATGCTACAACACTTTGTTTGAGAATGATTTGAATTTGGTTAAAATTGTGGTACAAAATCAAACAAAAACAGATTTGTTGAAGCTGTAGGCTAACAGTTAGCACACACGCTAGTACAACACATTGTTTGACAATGATTTGAGTTTGGTTAAGATACTGGTACAGAATCAAAACAAAAACGGATTTCCTGAAGCTGTAGCCTAGCAGTTAGCACACGTGCTATAACACATTATTGTTTGAGAATGATTTGAATTTAGTTTAGATAGTGGTACAAAATCGAAAACAAAAATGGATTTGCTGAAGATGTAACCCGTTAGCACACATGCTACAACACATTATTGTTTGAGAATGATTTGAATTTGGTTAAGATTGTGGTAGAGAATCAAAACAAAAACAGATTTATTGAAGCTGTAGCCTAGCCGTTAGCATACATGCTAGCACAACACATTATTGTTTGAGAATGATTTGAATTTAGTTTAGATAGTGGTACAAAATCAAAAACAAAAATGGATTTGCTGAAGCTCTAACCAGTTAGCACACATGCTACAACACATTTTTTGAGAATTATTTGAATTTGGTTAAGATTGTGGTACGAAATCAAACAAACAGATTTGTTGAAGCTGTACCCTAGCAGTTAGCACACATGCTAGCACAACACATTAATGTTTGACAATGATTTGAGTTTGGTTAAGATAGTGGTATAAAATCAAAACAAAAACAGATTTATTGAAGCTGTAGCCTAGCAGTTAGCACACATGCTAGCACAACACATTAATGTTTGACAATGATTTGAGCTGTAGCCTAGCAGTTAGCACACATGCTACAACACATTGTTTGAGAATGATTTGAATTTGGTTAAGATAGTGGTACAAAATCAAACAAAAACGGAGCTGTAAATGTTAAGTATGCAGTGGGAAAACATCTGAAAGATAATGAAATATTTGAAGGTACGTTATATGCAAAAGGGGCAGCAAATTGTCATCAATAAAGACATACACTTATAATCAAATTAAATTTAGCAACAGGCATGCTAACCAGCTAAACCTTAATAGAGCCTTGACTATGGATTTGGATCACAATGTTTTCAAGAAACTTGTATCCCAATCACTTCTGTCCCTTTTCTCCATTCGCATATTAAAACAGTCCATTTACTAGAAGAGTTAGCATCAGTGTTAGCAATGGGAAGACTTTTGTCATTTTTCCAGACAGAAGGATCAATGTTTGAAAGCTGTTTTTGAGTGGCAAAACTACACTCATTTGAGATGAATGTGTAATGGGTACATAAAGTACTGTTAACCTTTATTGAAAGCAGTTGTGTTTACACACCTAAGCCATGCCATTTGCTGGGCTGAGCTGCGCGCTAGCAGAATTGAGAATATTATATCAGATTAGTGTGCATTAAAAGGAGTCTGAGGCCTATATTAGTGTAATCCCTCTGTTTTAACCTGGGCTTGTCCATGTGGCTGAGCCGTGAACCCACTGCTGGGCTACACAGCTCACAGTCCAGCGGATTACTGTGAAATCGAGAGGGCTTAATGGCCCTGCGTGCGCGCTGTAGTGTGTATGTGTGTTTTTCAGTGTGCATACGGGTGAGTGTGCAAGTGTTCACATGCATGACGGGGTTATGGAAGTCCAACCGAAATGGCTGATCTTAATACGACGACACACACACATCCAGATGTTTTCACGATGAATGCCCTCACGAACACAACTAGCTGCTCATAATTGCATACGCACACACGCAAGCGGCGCAGAAGCGAGGCAAGATGCTGATTACCCATTTTATGTTTATGAGGTCTTCTTTTCCACCTGGTCCATTCTTTACATGACCCATTTTATTGCATTGCGATATGTTGCATCACTGTGTTTTACTGCAACAAATCTGCGCTAGCGTTTCCCTCCTGCCTGCGTAAGTAATGTGTGCTTTCATTTTTCAGGGCCAATGAGATTGAAGCGGTGATGACAGATTTGGAAAGAGCCAATCAGGTAAAGGCCGTATTCCTCATGGAAAAGTGACTTGTTTTTCTATTGTATGCAAATCTAAGACACAGTAACAGCTTGCTTAGGTTTTTTATTAATACCTCCGGTCTAATGGACTGTATGGAAGTTGTCGTGCTAGTTTGCAAATTTCTATTATTATCACACAACTTCATTGGAGTCACATATATCCAAGTTCTACACATCCTAATTCCCTGCTTTCCTTTTGGAAGAAATCCATCATTGCCTTCACTTTTTTGAGCTGTGAGCCCCAAAAGCTAAATCTAAATGAATATCAGATCTTTTATGTGATGCAATATAAAGAATCTCTTGCCTTTTTTATGGATTTTGTTTTATCATCAGTCTATTGCTTTTCTGACCTTATCTGTTTGGGAAAGAGATCTGTTTTATTTTGTATTTATTTGTGATTTCGTCTTGACTTATTTCTTGCTAAAATACTCAAAAGTTTTGTAAGCTCTTTGCTTATCTAAAAATTATACACTTTTATGTTTTTGAAAATGTAGGGCAAGCAATAAACAAACACCCGAGTAAAAAGTTTATAATCATTGTTTTCATTAGCATTATTATTCCAATCAACAGAAAAAAAGAACATTTGGTAAGACTTGTTACGTAGACGTTTAGAATACATTTGCATAATTTAGCTTGTCATTACCATAAATGCATAAAGATGGTGGTGTTGGATTTGGTGCAGCTAAAGGTTGAACGCTTTAAGCAGCTTTTACACTATATATATATTTTATAAGTCTCATCATGAATCCAGACCTTTGTCTTTAGGTCAGGGATCCATTCTAGGGCAACAAATGAATTAACACCACAATCTTTATTTAAAATAAATTCAGAGTGATTTGCATATTGTGTGAATCAACCAACCGTACATACTTTGACACACTTTAGCTTGAATACTAGAGCACTCAGCCAAGTGTGAGTTCAGTTCAACATTTTTCATATAAAACCAGGCCTGTGATCTTTTAGCTCCCAGTCTTCACAAGTCATAAACGTCAGTTGATATAATGGTTATGAATCCTCAACCATGGCAATTTTTCACCCATTTGTTGTGTTTGTGGCCCACAGAGGGCCGAGGCAGCAGAGAGGGATGCTGTGAGTCTGAGGGAGCAGCTCACTTCAGCTGGCAAGACACTGCAACCATCCAATCAGATCGAGAAAACAGCGGAAACGGTAAGAGTGACTCTCTGCATGCCTGTACTGTAGAGAGAAGGGCAGAAAGAGGGAATGGTAATGGTGGGAACACTTTCCAGGAAGCCTATATATATATATATATAAATATATATATAATGCATTATGAAGATATTCCCAGTGCATTGGCATTCAGAGTGTTGTTGTAAATATTATATCTTGATTAATACTGTAATTGTTCTTAATAATATTATTTAATAAAAGATTAGTGTTTTCAAAGATAATTGAATCATGATTAATTGTAAAAAAAAAAATGTTATAATACCTGATATTCCTAATGCATTATGCATTCACAATACCATTGTAAATAAGTGTAGCTAGTATAATTTTTTTTAATGTATAGTGTATTTTTTAGTGTAAACACACACATTGTATTTGATCCACTTCAAATGTTGACTACTGTATGATTATTAATTACATTTGAATATTCATTTATTTATAGTTTGCAAATAAATTATGCAAAAGGAATGTTTATAGCATTAAATATATAAACATAATTAATCATAAGTAATATAATACTGTTATATTTTAATTGTAATAACAAGAATAATTGTCAATGTACATTAGAGGGTGTTATGAATATAGTGCATTCAAAATACCTAATTATGATGCTTATACAGTATATACATGGTTGACAAGGCAGGTGTAATTATATATCACATTTTATACAGAATAGTAATTCCCATTGCACTGCTTGGAAAACGCACAGGAAGTGTTACCGTTTACGTTGCCAATGCAGCTTTGTAAAATGTGTGTTTCTGTGTGTACAGGATAAGTCTCTGGAGGCGCTATCTTCCACCAGTCTGGAGGCAGAGTTGGGTGCTAAAGAGAGAGAGGTGGAGCGTTTGGCAGAGGATGTTCAAAGACTCCAGGCCAGTCTGGCCCAGCTCAGCGAGACCTCCACCAATCAGATCAGTCAGCTTGAGCAGCAGCTGAGCTCCAAAGAGGCCGTACTAAAGGTCAGTCAGACCAGTGCCTAATATGAAGCATATTAATAACAAATATAGGTAATATGTCAAGTAGGGCATAATTTGTGCCCTCCAGCCAGTATTGAATACTCTGATCTTGTGTTTAGAGTGTTAGTGCTGTAAAAAAAAATCCTGCATTGCACTCCTTGACTGTGGTAACTGTAAATGGACTGCTTTCACAGACCCAATGGCCCCAAAGCGCTTTACGTTTTGCCTCACATTCACCCATTCAGTCACTCATTCATACACCGATGGCGATGTCAGCCATGCAAGGGGTTAGGTGTCTTGCTCAAGACTTGAACTCGACCTACATGAACCACTGTACCTCACAGCCTTCCTCATTAATACATAAGCTCCTCTTTAGTTCGCTAACAGCTGATACAAGGACAAGTGAATGAGCCTGGTGGTTCATTATGGACCCATCTAAAGTCACATTAACACTGGACTCCAGACACGGGCTGTTTCAACTCGACATTTCATGTTGGATGAAGCGAATGGTCCTGCTCGTGGCAGCAGTCAGATCTCTGCTCTGCGGCTGCAGGACAGGCCTGTAAATGTTGCAGCGGCTCACACGAGCCATGTGACCCATGTAGTGAATGTTTCGAGTTTGAATGACAGCTGGTTGGATGGCAGGAGACTGAGCTGAGACGAAGCCTTCGCTGAGCCTCACACGGAGAGACTGCTCTGATCTGCCCTGCCTTTAGCAGACTCAAGTCCTGCATGTGCAGTGTGGCCAGATTCATTCAGCGCACACACATACAGAATAGTGGTAATAGAAAGCAGAATGGCTGATATAAAGTCGAAGTATATAGCAATTTAAAGATAGCAAATAAACATTAAAAATAAATGTGCACAAAATAGCTAAATTTGTACACTTCATTTCGTAATATTTACAGTTTAAAATATATGAGAATGGAAAAAAAATATCTATACAAAACTCTTATCCAGAGTGACTTGACCGTGTGTTTCAGTTATATAGTTTTGCTCACCAAAAAGCAATTACAGTAAAGCAGTAATACTGTGAAATATTATTACAATTTAAAGGAACAGTTTTTTATATATATATATATTTTAAAATATAATATATTCCCGAGCTTGCATTTGAAATATTTTGTCAGATTATAAGTATTCCTACTATCACTTTTGATCAATTTAATGCATCCTTGCTGAATTAAAATATGACTAATATTAAGTCTGACTAACCCCAAACTTCTGAACGGTGTTGTACATCAACAAAAGTATTGTGGTTTCAGTTTCATTTTTAATTGAATTTATTTGTAATTTTATCATCAATAATAATACTTTTTTTTTTAAATGGGAAAGACATGATTTATGGTTTGTATCTGTTTAAATTCTATGTATTCTGAGCCCATTATAAGGATATTCCACAAAAGAAATCTGCCATTACTTACCTATCCCAAACTCGTATGCTGGAACATTTTTGGAAGATCCTCTATGCAGCTCTTTAAGTTCATTATGACCATGTCTATCAATCTCCAAAAAGAGTAAATTGACCGAATTTCCATCGGAATATTGATTTAAAGTGCCTCTCTAAAGTGAACATTATGCATTTTCAGTGTATAAAAACACTGATTCACATTACAATTTTGCTTCTAAATGAGTATATCTGCCTTTTCCCCTCCCCAGCATCTCGAAGAAAAGCTTCAAGAGCAGTCAGACTACGAGGAGATCAAACGAGAACTCGGGTAAGTTCTAAAGCACTAATTCTGTCAGCAAAAATAATCCTGATGCTTTAGCCTTTTCCTTCTCATACGCGTGAATATTTTAGCATCATTAACATCATTATACCTCTGAGGGGAACGTTGCATCAACCTAAACGTGATATCCAAGCACGTAACACCATGATTTGACTGTATGGTGGGTCTAAATAAGCAAAGGTTTTGCTTGGAGTGACCTGATCTGGTCATGTTCTGTCCACCTTTATAATTTCAGGCCCTCAGACCATTCTTAACCTTTATCTGCCTCTCCATTATGCATGTATCTTTCCCATCCTTCCTCGCTGCAGGGCTCGAGCTATGAGTTCTCATTACCTGGTGGTCTTGAACTTTACAGTCAGACGTACTGAATTTGATCTGATGTAGTACAGCCAGCTGAGATATGAACCGCCCAGGATCTTTTATTCCCATATTTTACCAGAAGGAATTTTACTCTGCGGTAATCTCCGTTTCTGTGTAATAAATTCAAAGAACCTTAGGTATGCGAGGAGTATTGGGTCTTATTTTTGAGAAAAGCGGATTAAGCGCGCTTTGTTGTCGGAGTGTTTTCTGCACAGGACTGAGCGATTGCTGCGTTTCATCTCCAGCCACAGCTATAATGAGGAGGCTAACGTAGTTTGCATCGGCGATAACCTAATTGAGTGATGTGTGTGTTTTTGGCTCGGCTGCTCGTCTGTGCTATCGGTGTGTGTGTGTGTTGGGAGAGTCCGGGAGATGTCTGGCTGTCCGTTGCATAACTCGATTTTAGGCGTAATATTCCCAATTGGGACTTATAAAGCAAGTAATCCATGAATAGAGGGTGTTGTTAAGATCCGTGCTTGTCTGATGATCGGCCTAAAAAGCCGCTTTGCTGAATGTATATTGATAGCTTGTTGTCTACTCGAGGCACATTCCACTGTGATATAATGAGTGTTTTCACCCAAAAGGCTTTTGAAAATGGTCCTGTTTAATCCATAGATAACAGATCAGCGCTGGGTTGAGTGCAGCTAGGCACACAGGTTCATTCGGGTAACGTGATTGTAGGTGTCAGAAATGTTTCGATTCACGAATGCTGAGCCGAGCTTTCAGTTCTTGACCTGAAACGGAAAGTGAAGACATGTTTTATGCTTGTAGCACCGTTAATTTAATACGTACACTTTTTTTTCTTTTACTCTCGCCAGCACCCTGAAATCAATCGAGCACAACTCCTCAGATCATCACTCTTCAGCACAGGTAAGACGTCGTGTCGTTGGAAATAAAGTTGATTTTGGATGGATTTGTCCTTTAAATGCATTATAATAGTAAAAGACAGCATGTTTTATTGGCTTTGATGCTTTTTAAATTCTGAATGTCACATCATGAAATTGTTTATTTCGAGAAAAAAAAAAGACATTAATATTTATTTTTTCTCTAAATTCATGATTTTTTTGCCCTTGTTTTCTTAATGTTTCATTCTTCCTTTATATTCTTTCTCCCTTAATTCCTCATTTATTTTCTTTTCCTTCCTTTCTGTTCCCTTCCTTCATTCGACGCTTCCTTCCTTTCATTTCCTCACTTTTTTATTTTCTTCCCTGTTTATTTCTTACTTTCCTTTCCATAACTTTGCTTTTGTTTCTTTCATCCTTCATATCCTTTCTTCCTTCCTTCCTTCTCATAACTGTCCTTGTTTCTTTATGCCTTCATTTCCCTTCTTTCTTCTTCCTTCCTTTCCCACTTCCTTTCTTTTCCTTCCTGTCTGTTTCCTTCCTTCTTTCCACCCTCCATTCCTTCCTTCCTTCCTTCCTTCCACCCTTCCACCCTCCCTCCCTTCTTTCCACCCTCCCTCCCTCCTTTCCTTCCTTCCCATAACTTTCCTTGTTTTTATTATGCCTTCATTTCTCTTCTTTCTTCTTCCTTCCTTTCTCACTTCCTTTCTTTTCCTTCCTGTCTGTTTCCTTCCTTCTTTCCACCCTCCATTCCTTCCTTCCACCCTTCCACCCTCCCTCCCTTCTTTCCACCCTCCCTCCCTCCCTCCTTTCCTTCCTTCCTTCCTTCCTTCCTTCCACCCTTCCACCCTCCCTCCCTTCTTTCCACCCTCCCTCCTTTCCTTCCTTCCTTCCTTCCTTCCTTCCTTCCTTCCTTCCTTCCTTCCGTCCTTACTTCCTTACACCCTCCCTCCCTTCCTTCCCATAACTTTCCTTGTTTTTTATGCCTTCATTTCTCTTCTTTCTTCTTCCTTCCTTCCTTTCTCACTTCCTTTCTTTTCCTTCCTGTCTGTTTCCTCCCTCCCTCCCTTCCTTCCTTCCTTCCTTCCTTCCACCCTTCCACCCTCCCTCCCTTCTTTCCACCCTCCCTCCCTCCTTTCTTTCCTTCCTTCCTTCCTTCCTTCCACCCTTCCACCCTCCCTCCCTCCTTTCCTTTCTTCCTTCCTCCCTTCCTTCCTTCCTTCCTTCCTTCCTTCCTTCCCATAACTTTCCTTGTTTTTATTATGCCTTCATTTCTCTTCTTTCTTCTTCCTTCCTTTCTCACTTCCTTTCTTTTCCTTCCTGTCTGTTTCCTCCCTCCCTTCCTTCCTTTCTTCCTCACTTCCTTCCTTTCTATAACTTTTCTTTTGTTTTTGTTCCTTCAATTGACTTCTTCCTTTTTACTTCCTTCCTCACTTCCTTTCCCCCTTCCTATCTGTTTCCTTCCTTCCTGTGTTTTTTTTCTCTCCCTCATCTATCCTTCATTTTAGGACTCGTCTAAGCCTTTGGAGATGTTGCTGACAGGGAAAGACCATAGCCAGCTGTCAGAGATCGCATTGAAACGACTGGCCAACAGTGACTTCAGTGGTGAGTTTCCAGTGTCCAGCCTCTTCTGAGGAACATTAACTTCTAGTTGCTGGGAAATTGCAGCTTTTGCAGCTTTTATTGATTTATTTTTTTCCAAACCTAACTTCACCTAAAATCCTGCAGGATGTGCAACATGACCTTAAAAAAAAACTTTCAGAACTTTAGCTGAATGATTTTATTTGGCCCCAAGGAAAAAAAAGAATAAATATCGTAACAGATCATACGTGTAGTGACGAGTTAGGTTTGGAGGCAACCCTGTTGTTAAGGTCAGTTCACCCTTTTCTAAAGGCAGGAACATATTAGGATTTGGTATGTAGGAGATCAGGTCACCTGGGGCTTGCATAAATCCTGAACGGCTAGGGGAGACCAATGTGATAATTAGGCCTTATTTCCCTTTTCCTGCCCTTTCGACTACGCTCTGTATGTGTGAGGTTGAAAATGTCATTACAGAACACCTCTGGACACCCCTATGGAGATCATACATTTAATTTGCGTTTTAAATGTGACTTTCCATCACAAATTTAGCATTTTTAAACCTGGCATTCGCTGCTGACGGCAATGACAGAGAATCATCTGTGATCGTAGCAAGTATCTGTCTCTGACAACCAACAGAATTCTATTGCGCTGGATATTGATTTTGTCACCGTTGTATAAAGTGATGGTATTGTTATGGAAGCGCACACAGCAGAGGTGTTTTGTCATGGCAAAAAAGGATAACTGTACTGACACCCACAATCCCTTGCAGTGAACAGTCTCCACAGCATGAGCAGGTAGCCCACGCACAGTTGCCTGGCCTGATATCTCTGGACATGCCTGCTAGTCTACAGACCTCAGAGGAGATCAGTGTTAAACGTCAGCCTCTGGCACATGCGCACACATACACCACAGATTTCCTTGAAGTGTGCAGAGCAAGTGTTTGGTGCTTTGTTTCTGCTCATGTTTTTTATTTGTATTTGGTGGTGGTGGTGGGGCGGGGGAGGAGTAATATTTTTCAAGTTACATATTTTTGTATAATAATATGTAAACTGTCCCAGTTAACCGATTCCTATTGCTAGTTGTATCTCTGGGATGTTCTCTTTCTTTCACCAAATTTTATGTCAACTTTACTCAATATTTGAATATTTCTTAATTAATTAATTAAGTAGCCATGTAATGAGTGAATGTACTGTAAGTTTAAAAAATAAAAACCCTTCAAGATGATTCAAAATAATCTTTTACTCTACATTTATCTCTTAAATATATTTATGCCGCGTTCCAGGCAACCTGTAACCCGTGTTTTTCCAACGTTACACCGGTGAAAGTGCACAGGAACGGCAGTCGAGATAGATAGATAACTCCCTGTTACGAGCTCTGACGTCACATAGCCAGCGAAACCATGCAAAATAACAATGGCAGCGTTTCTGCAGGCGGTACACGGTGAGAATACACTTTAGGACAATATAACGTTAACTAGTTCCATCAGTCCATCCATTCAGTCCATGAGTGCACCAAACCCAGACAGCAAACTGACATTGAATCAACGTGGAAACGACGTCTCTCATGACATCGAAACAACGTTGATTTTGCTCATCGAATTAACGTCGAACCAACGTCAGACGCGGCATTCTTCAAAGCTAAATGAAAATCGAAAATTGGTTTGCTTTCATAACGTTGATTTCAAGTTGATTTTCCGTTAGTTTTGAAAGAATGACGCGTCTGACGTTGGTTCAACGTTAATTCGATGAGCAAAACAATGTCAGATCAACGTTGTTTCGATGTCATGTTTCCACGTTGATTCAATGTCAGTTTGCTATCTGGGAATACATTTCCAAATATACAAATAAAGTCAAATAAAAGGTATAACAGCTTATCTTGCCTAATGCAGCGTTTTTCCTCCTCCGTTTCCCTCATAAACAAGGAGTAAGCAACAGAAATGATTACAAATGCGCATAAGCCCCGGAAGGTCCGCCATGCTGGTTTGTTTACATCTAGCTCAGGTATTTTGGCGTGACTGGCTTGGAACGCTACAAAGTCGTGAGTCGTGGTTTGAAGTCGTGATTTGCGTGCTCAAAAACCTGCCTGGAACGGATCAGTCTAAATGATTTTCCTCGTCACCCGTGGTTTTGTTTTACAGGTGCATTGGGCCGGAAAAGTAAAGAAACTACAGTGGAGAACCCTCAGCGTCTTCCTGCCACTCCGGTCCCTACCACACTCCAGGGGTCTCCTCCTCCTCCCTCCCCTCAGCTTTTGATGAGGACGGGCACCGCTACCTCCGAATCTGCTGCCAGTGCCAACGGTACCCACCCCTTTTCCCCCACGGGCATCGGGCCAGACTTCTTTACCCCCGGCATGGCCAGCGTGGGCGCCACGTTCCCCCCACTGGCTGGCAAAATGGCACTCAACTCTCTTCTCCAGAGGCAGCTCATGCAAACCATCTACACCAAAGCCCTCCAGGACCCTTCTCCAAGTTCTGTGCTGTTCGGGCCGCCCCATTACGCTACAACCAACTCTCTCTCCAGCCCCCTACCCCCTCAGTCAGCGGGCAGCCCCGAGGTTAACGGCATGGCGCCCTCCCCCAGCCAGTCGGAGGGCGCGGGCAGTACGTCGGAAGGCGAGGAAATGGACACGGCTGAGATCGCCCGACAGGTCAAGGAGCAGCTGATCAAACACAACATCGGTCAGCGTGTGTTCGGCCATTACGTTCTGGGTCTGTCCCAAGGCTCCGTCAGTGAGATTCTGGCCCGGCCCAAACCCTGGAGCAAGTTAACCATCCGTGGCAAAGAGCCGTTTCACAAGATGAAGCACTTCCTGTCTGATGAGCAGAACATCCTGGCGCTGAGGAGCATCCAGGGCAGGCAGAGAGGTCAGTAACAGAGCTTGAGGAAAAGACCCAACTCGTGTTTATTTTTAAACATTATAACATCATATGTAAGCAACTTCAACATGGACACACTAATGTTAGCATCCTCGCAGAGAATCGGATACGATACATAGTCGAATATGTGCAATAACGAGAGGGAAGTGCTTATGGAAGCTTGTTTCTGCCTGAGGGTAAAAAAAAAATAATAATTGTGAGAGAAAATTTTAAATAAGAACCAAATTAACACATTTTTAAGATATTTGTGATGTTTTTGAGGTATTTGTAGTCCCAATTGTGAGGTATGAAGTCATATTTGTGAGGGATAAAGTCGCAAGGTTCATTTGTGAGGTTCAAAAAAGCTCACATTTGTAAGGTATGACGTGTCAGTCGTGATGTATAAAGAAGGCACAATCGTGAATTCATTCATTCATTTTGACTTTGGCTGAAAACAGGCTTTCGTGATTCCCTTTGGATAAGCTTTAGGCTAACCCTAACCCTTTCATCCACATGACCTTCAAAATGGAGAGTCTTACGTGACGCCCATAGAGACCAGACACTAGATTCTGACGGAAACGCTATTAGTACTCTCAGTTGGCACAGGCGGCTTGTTGATTAGAGCTAAACTTCAGGAGTCTACCCTTTCTTTCATTTCGGTCTCAGCCTACGGGTGAAGAGGAAGTTCAGAGGGGTTTGCGAGCGCTATGTTTTGCCTCAAGTCTGTGCTTCACAGCTAGAGCGAACAAATCAAGGCCGAGCCCAGCGTGAGCGAGAGTACTTGCATATGAGGGCAGTTGGCTGTGAATCCTCGAAGCCGTGTTGAGCCGAGTCTAAGTTTGTTCAGTCTAGCTGTGAGGCAGTAGTTTTGAAACGGAGCCGGAGCTGAAAAAGGCTGACTGTGCTGCCCGTGCGTCTGCACACCGGTTTGGAACGTCTTCAAGGAAGTCTGGTCTGGCTGTCTGCCTCCATAGCGTCGGCTTGTGGTCTCCCATGGGAGTAGGAACTTTGTAAAAACCTTAAAACCCATTCATTCACATCAAAGACCTGGGCTAAAGGAGCACATTAACGTTGAAGTAATCACTCGAGTGAGTTCTGCAGGGTGCAGGTGGCTTTGTTTGAGGTCAGACTAGGTCGATTTGTGTTTAAGCTTAACAAACTACCATTCAAAGGATATTTACACTTATCAGGTCATGTAAAGGTATTACTTTGGATTAGAATTACTAAGTGTTTCCAAAACTGACTGTGGTGAAGACATTCTGACATTTATATAAGATCAGAGCTCAACAATGAGATTTCTCTTTTTTTCTCACCCTATTTTTTATAGAGAGATATATTATTATTATTATTAGCCAAAACTTTAAATATTTTTTATGCTTTTCAAAAGAATGTTTCTATATTTATTAAATTAAAAGTTTATTTAAAATTTTCCGGTTTTCAGAAAGAAAATCCTTTTTTTTTCCTCTCTAAATATATTCATTCTTATTATTTGTGTTTTTAATGTCTATTTTTATTGGTGTTTTTAATTGTAATTTAGGGCTGTCAAACGTTTAATCGCGATTAATCGCATCCAAAATAAAAGTTTGTGTTTACATAATATATGTGCGTGCACTGTGTATGATTATTTTATATATATAAATACACACACATGCTTGTATATATTTAAGAAATATTTTCATGTATATACTGTATATTATTTATATTATATATAATGTTTTTTTTCTTAAATATACATGCATATGTGTGTATTATATATATATACGGTATATACAAGATACACAATGCACCCACATATATTATGTAAACACAAACTTTTATTTTGGATGTGATTAATCGTTTGACGGATTATTTAAATTAATTAAACAATATATAAAACATTTTTTTTCTGGAAAGCAGAACAATTTTTTTTTTTTAAATTAAACGATAAAAATAAAAATATATTTTCTTCACCAAAGTAAAAAAATATAATTTAGGTTTTTCATTTGCAGTAAGTTCTAGAAATGATAAAATTACTAAATAACTCTGAAAGCTATGGATTTCAGCACACACATTGTGCAATGTAATTGATGAAAACTAGTCATTCTGTGCAAAATACAATAAAACTAGCTAAACAACCATAGTGTCACATCTAAATCAGGTGAATTCAAATTCCAAACGCAGTGATGCTGCAACACTAGACTGATGGGACAGGTGACATTTCTGTCTCTCATAGGTTGGTCATATTCTTATTGTTGAGCCCTGGAGATGATTGGACAACTGACAGCAGAAGTTTAGGGCTTGGTCTTACTTTATTTCTATCTTCCGCCACTTGTTTTCCAACAGAGAACCCAGGCCAGAACCTGAACAGAGTATTTCAGGATGTTCCGAAGCGAAGAACCGGCTCGGAAGGCTCCACACGGCCAGGTCTGTCTCACGCCTTCCCTCTCGTGTTACGAGTTTCTGGAGTGTCAGATCCGCTCTGTCTGTATGTTTTTGTTGTGCTGGTCTGTTTCTTCTCAATCTCTGGCCTGGAATCTGTTGCAAAACAAGTGAGTGAGACAGACCGGACTGGGAGAAGTCTGACTGGAATTAAAGAAACATCTCGTTCCGTCTGTCTGAAGACGGCTGTTCACAATAAATGCTACACCTTTGACTTCATAGATTAGTTTTCAAACTGTGGAAAAACTTTGTGTGAGTGTTATCAAGTCTAAACCAATGTAACTTTCCATCACGGAGGTCCTTGAGAAGTATGTCCTGTTATTTTGTGGTCAGCTTGTGTGTTTATATATGTGTGCGTGTGGCAGAATCCTTCAGGCAGATCCACAGTGCCACCACATTACAACTGGTGGTTGAGTTTCCCCTAGGGCGGCGCTGTGGGTGGCTAGCCTTGTGTGTGTTTCTGAGTGTGTGTGTGTGCGCGTGAGAGAGAGAAAGGGCGAGAGAGCATTACTTCCACCTCACACACTTGTCCAGCTGCTCTCATCACACACCAGTGACTCTGACCTTGCCCTGTTGCCCACTGCTCATTGGGCACTTGCCTCTGCCACTTTTTCCCCTCTCTCTCTCTCTCTCTCTCTCTCGCTCTCTCTCTCTGTCCATATTTATTATTATTGCGCCGACCCGTCTGATGATACTTCCACACAAGCTCTGTTGTTTCTCATGGAGTTTGTCCAAATCTCACCGACTCTTTGTTCTGTGGACTTGTGGAGGACAGGAAAAGGTTTCAGTCCTCACACAGGAAGTGCTGCTGTAGCCAGGGGCAGTGCAGGTGCTGATACACACAGTATTATAGACAAGCAAACGATTGCTAATGGTTTTTTAGTTCTGTGCCGTTGCAGGATTGCATTTCCATAACGTAAAAAAGTGCCAGCCTTATTTTAGCATACCGCATAGATTTGTTGTTTAAGTAAGCTTGTGTTTGCACCTGTTCAAACAGAAATAGTTAAGAGCGTAGCAATATTTTTTTTTGCTGTTTTTAATCTAAAAGGTTGTAAATTGTGCTCCATTTCAGAACAAAACAGATCTACACGTGATGTCTCACACGCACTCCTTGTTGTGTCTTCACAGGTAACATCACTACGCGAATCCGCACACCTGAGACCGGCTCTGATGAAGCCATCAAGTCCATCTTGGAGCAGGCCAAGAGAGAGTTACAAGTGCAGAAAGCAGGTGAGTCTTTATACGCCATCAGGAAAACAAGGGTCCAGGCATTCACAGCTGTTTTCCGTTGACCAACAACCTGTTTAACCTGTTGGACTCACTTTTGTCACCTGATTACGATCATTCTTGCATTCACTTTTTCTAAATGAACCAGTAGGTTTTCTGATGTAGAACTGATTGTAGCATCGTCATACTAATATAATGCACTACTGTTCAAAAGGTTAGGGTTGGTAAGGGTGTTTTTTATTTATTTTAATACATTTTATTAAAATAGTTCACTTTTAAAAAAAACACGTCATCCAAGATGTCCACGTCTTTCTTTGTTCAGTCGAAAAGAAATTAAGATTTTTGATGAAAACATTCCATATAATGGACTTCAATGGGGTCCAAACGGTTCAAGGTCCACATGAGAGTTTCAGTGCAGCTTCAAAGGGCTTTAAACGACACCAGACGATGAATAAAGGTCTTATCTAGGACCCTTCGAGTTATTACTCGAAAAAAGATTTGTTGATTTTGATTTGGTCACAAACGCTCATCACAGAACAGAAGCAAGGTGAGCATTTGTGCTTATAAAACTTTAACTTTTTTTTTAATGAGCAATCGTTTCGCTTGATAAGACCCTTATTCATCGTCTGGTGTCGTTTAAAGTCCTCTGAAGCTGCACCGAAACTCTCATTTGTACCTTGAACCGTTTGGACCCCATTGAAGTCCATTATATGGAGAAAAATCCTGGAATGTTTTCATCAAAAACCTTCATTTCTTTTCGACTGAAGAAAGAAAGACGTGGACATCTTGGATGACATGGGGGTGAGTAAATTATCAGTAAAAGTTTTTTTAAAGGTGAACTCCTTTAAGCAAGGATGCATTAAATTTTATGCATTAAATCTCAAATGAATGCTGTTCTTTTGAATGTTTTAAAAATAAATTAAAGTTTCCAACAAAATAAAGCAGGGCAACTTTTTTTTAAACATTGATGATAGAATGTTTCTTGAGCACCAAATCAGCATATTAGAACATTTTCTGAAGGATCATGTGACACTGAATATTCAGATTTTTCATTAGAGTGAATGACAATTAAAAAATATCAAAACAGATTTTTCTTTTAAAATGATAATATTACTGTTTTGACTGTAGTTTTGATAAATGCAGCCTTGGTGACTCCTTTCAGAAAACTTTTGGACAGTAGTGTATGTTGGCTAAAACTGTAATTGCAATGTCTAAAACAAATGATTATATCAGTCAATAACATACTGAGTCGTATCCTCCCTGTTTTGAGTGTTTAAAATTCCCACTTTTACCTTTTCCTGTCCAAGCTTGTGTAACGGAATTAAACTAACTGTCTCTTCCCCACCTGCCACTACAGACGGCGTGGGGGAGAGGCAACGGCGATCAGGTTACCACAGAGGGTCGGGCAGCTATTTCCAAATATATGCACACAGTCTAAGACTTGGTGAGGTTTTGTGCTGTCTGTTGAAAGTTTCCCCCCAGATTTTACCCTCACGCCAAGAGCGCTACTGCTTCCAATTAACTTCTCACTGTCATAAATCAGTCTGAGTCATGGAGATTTATGACGGATGTATGTTTTATATATATACATCAATGAAAAACCCAGTGTATATACACGTTGAGAAATCTTTTATGTTCTAACTCACAGAAAACTGACGTCTTTAAATGTATTAAATGTTCTTAAGCTCTTTACAGAGAGTTCATTTCACTATTATAGCATTATATACAGTATACTGTATATTACATTTACATTAATCTCCAAATTTATTGTACAGTTTTATTGGGTAACATAGGGCAGCAATCTCTTACTGGCACCCTATGAGTAGTTCATCCAACATGAGTTACTGTATGTCATCATTTACTCACCCTCATGTCTTTCCAAACCAGAAAAGCTTTCATTCTTCTGTGGAACAGAAAAGATGTTTTTGAATGTTAACGCTACTATTTTCCATGCTTTAGAAGTATACGGTCCAAACATAAGAGACATCATTAGAGTATCATAGCAAAAAGACCAAGATTTTGCCATTTTATGAAACTATTAGTCATTTTTGAAGCTTTAAACAATCTTAGTTTTTTCTACTTTTGTGTTCCACAGAAGAAAGTAAGTCATATGGGTTTGGAAAACATGAGGATGAGTAGCCTATATAATGCCAGAATAGTTCTTTTTATGTAGGCTGTTTTTTGAGTAATAATATGGTGATTTATTGGTAAAACAGATTGTGACCACTTACATGTTGTCTTCTGTTCCTGCAGTTGAGAATTCTCAGCCTCCGTCCTCCTCCAGCAACTCTGACGAGAACATTCGCTCCATCCTTGAGCAGGCTCGGAGGGAGATGGAGGCCCAGCAGGTGGCTCTGGAGCCCGTATTGAAGGCCAGCTCTATGGCCCCGACAGATCTCTCGCTGCTGGGCTCAAAGCTCCTGGGCTCCCCGCTCTCCGCTCTCCCCTACACCCCAATTGCTCAGTCTCTGAAAAAGCCCTCCACCTCGCCTCTCCTGGACTTCCACAGTGGGGTGAAGAAGGAGATGGGTGAGGTGGCCGTCTCAGATATGGGGCTGGACGGGGTGCCCAAGCTTGGAGGAGGTGTAGGTGGGGGTTCTTGGAGGGAACACTGGTGGAGCACGGGTCTTTCTGAGCGCCGCGGAACCGGGCAGACCTCTGTTAGCGAAGATGTCCACAGCCAAGAGGATAGCAAGGAGGTATAGTGCTTTATTCGTAACTTTTTGATGCCACATATCCCCAAATAGTATAGAAATATACAAACACACTCACACACACATATTTTTTCCAGATTTAGTTATTTTACAACATTTAGTTATTTCACAAAATGTTTATTTTTCATTTATATATGAAACAGGATATATATATATATATATATATATCTGTCTATCTGTTTATATATACATATATGTATATATTTATATATATATATATATATATATATATAAAATATATATATATTTGTGTGTGTGTGTGTATTTATGTGTGTTATTTTAGTATTAGTTATATAATATTATGGTATTTTGAAGTATTATGATTTAAAGCTTATATTTTTGTTTTGCTATTTTAGTTTAAATAATCTTATGTGCTTTTATCATTTTTATTTGTTTTTTATATTTTTTTTATATAATATTTTTATTTAGCTTAAAAAAAATATTTTTTTTTCTTCCAGATTTAGTTATTTTATTACTTTTTTTTGTTAGTTTCCAGGACAAAATGTTTAATTTTCATTTATATATATATATATATATGTATATATATATATATATATATATATGTATGTATGTTTGTTTTTTTTGTGTTTATTTCAATTAACAAAAACAATTTTAATCGCTTATTTTAGTTGTATATTGTCAATAAGTTGAATATATATCTATGCATCATTAGAGTAAAATAGAATACAATAAAATAATTGTGATTAATGTCATGATTTCAGAGCAGTCTTTAGAGAGCAGAATATAGAAACTGAAAAAATAATATTAATGTCAAATTCTGTGTGTGTAATCTATGCCGAAAATCTATATTGCACACAGGGATTTACTACTTCATCCATAAGTTGTGAATTTACTTGATATTATTCCAGTCAGATTAATACCGTTTGCAGTCCCCTCATATGGCTAACCCCAACTCTGTCACTGTTTGCCCCCACCAGAAGCTCCCTCGGCTGGGCAGCACCGCGCCCGTGGCTCCTGCTTCCTCCTTGGATTACTGGAAGGACTGGCCCAGCTCAGAGTCCCCGTACTCACAAAGTTCAGAGCTTAGTCTGCAGATGCCCAGCGGCAGCGAGACCCCTCAGAGCAGCCCACTGCCTTCCTCCTCGCCTTTACTGTCCCTCCCCAAAGTCGCCAAACCCGTGGTGCCCCCGCTCACCCCCGAGCAGTACGAGTACTACATGTACCAGGAAGTGGACACTGTCGATCTCACACAGCAAGTCAAAGACAAACTAGCCAAGAATGGCATCTGCCAGCGGATCTTTGGCGAGAAGGTCAGTGCTTTTCACATCAGATACGCTTCCATCGATTACCCATCCGTCGTTCTGCTGAGAAATGAGTTGAGCGCTTGTGTGTCGGTTTCTTTTTTTATACTCCATGCAAATGTATCACTTTGAAATACCAGCTGCATCTTTCTTCTTATTGCATCATAAAATATCTTCATATTAGTTTCAGGGCTGTTTTTCTCTGAATCTCATGTACCGTATCCCCTGTGTGTGTGTGTGTGTGTGTGCGGGTTGCAGGTGCTGGGCCTCTCTCAGGGGAGCGTGAGCGACATGCTCTCTCGGCCGAAGCACTGGAGCAAGCTGACGCAGAAAGGAAGAGAGCCGTTTATACGCATGCAGTTATGGCTGAATGGCGAGCTGGGCCAGGCACTGATGCCAATGCCCGGACAGACACAAGGTAACGTCCAGAAACTGTTTACTCATGTGCACAGAGGAACTCTTTCTACAAAGCATCATAGGAGAAATTACAATCAAACGCTCTGTGGCAAAATTTCCGGGTTCTTGAGGCACCGCAAAAAAAAAGCTGTTTTCAATTTGGAGCTTTATTCAAATTTACCTGAAAATGACCAAAAAGTTGAGGAGTGGATAGGACAGACTTTGTCCTGATTTATGATAGTTTAAAATTAAAGGAGTAGTTCACTTTAAAAAAAAAACTTTTGCTGATAATTTACTCACCCCCATGTCTTCCAAGATGTCCACGTCTTTCTTTCTTCAGTCGAAAAGAAATTAAGGTTTTTGATGAAAACATTCCAGGATTTTTTTTTCCATTTAATGGACTTCAATGGGAACCAAACGGTTCAAGGTCCAAAAGAGAGTTTCAGTGCAGCTTTAGAGGCCTTTAAACGATTCCAGACGATGAATAAGGGTCTTATCTAGCGAAACGATCGCTCATTAATAAGTTTTATAAGCTCAAATGCTCACCTTGCTCTGTTCTGCGATGCGCATTTGTGACTCTCCTGTTCGAACTCATTTATCAAAATGAACAAATCTTTTTTTGAGTCATTTGGTTCATTCAATGAATGAAATGAATGAGTTGAAAAGTTTCGTTCATTTTGATGAATAAGTTCTGCATCACAGTACAGAACACAGTGACCATTTAAGCTTATAAACTTAAACTTTGTTTTTTTTTTCCTAAAAGAGTGATCGTTTCTCTTGATAAGACCCTTATTCATCGTCTGGAATCGTTTAAAGCCCTTTGAACAGTTTGCAGTTTGCACTGAAACTGTCTTTTGGACCTTGAACCGTTTGGTTCCCATTGAAGTCCATTATATGGAGAAAAATCCTGGAATGTTTTCATCAAAAACCTTAATCTCTTTTCGACTGAAGAAAGAAAGACGTGGACATCTTGGATGACATGGGGGTGAGTAAATTATCAGCAAAAGTTTTTTTAAAAGTGAACTACTCCTTTAAACGAATTAGTAAAATATTATCAAATAAAATAAAATTATTTTGATCGCATTTTTGATGATTTTTTATCTTTAATATAACTTATTGTGGTAAAATGTGTCATGTGTAAAAAAATTACACATTGATTTTTTTTTTTTTTTTTTTTTTAAATTTATTTATTTGATCAGGGACAATGCACAAAAAACCATTAATCTAAGAAAGAAGAGATGACATGTGCCAGGTTATAGCAAAAAAATGCTAGTTTCCGCCTGCAGTCCCTGGACAGGTTGATGGTATACTTACAAAAATTAAAAATTATATACAGAATTATAATACACAAATTATATACAGAATTATAATACAGAATTATAATAATGATGCATCCTTCATCCATTTACTTATTTATGTGGCAAATTTCTCATGCTTCAGAAGTGTTGCATCACAAGTGTTACACGTCTGGAAATAGTTTAAACTGATTTTGCCCTCATTTTGTGAAGTGATGATGTCACTTAGGTAATAACTTAAACACACACTATTTCATGCACTGCAGATCAGTGGTAGCAGAGAACCCGGAAGTTCTTGTGCGACTTCTTGTGTGACCTCAGTGTAGTTTCATCTATACAAAGAAACATGCACAGTGGCTCAAGACGGATGTGAAAGAGCTTCTCGTTCTGATGTGGCTTTGGTTTCTTGGTTTCACTACTCGCATCCTGAGCAGTCATCAAAGCCACCATTCATTCGGCTTTCTTATCGTTTGGCATGGGCGTTTGAGAAAGCAAAACTCTCCCTCCTATCACTTTTTCGCCAATCACATCCTCTTCTCCTCGCCAAAATTAGATTACTCTAAAACACAGTATCTAGCTCAGGAAGAAAAGCAAACTCTCATGTTTGACACTACAAAACACCTTTTTGTCTTGATGTATACAGTATCTTGTTTGATTTCAGAAGTTTCATTCTGACTTAAACGGACGGCTTATAATATCTCTCTGTTTAATACAGGGCACTCTGAGAAGCAGTAAAAGAACAGAAAGAAAAACATTATTTCCTGAAAATGCTAATGGCTGCATTCCTTTAACGGTTTGACTAATACTGGTTTTAGCCAGGCTTGAATAAATAACCGAGGGCAAACCAAATCTCAGTGTATTTCTTCAATAGTTTAGCCAGCTGTACCTCATTCGGCCCTACGGTGGGAGAATTTAAATAACTCGTGACTCAACGGATGCAGGATCATACTGTTGATGACCCACTTTTAGTGTGCGATCGTTACGCTAGGATAACAGCATTCTGTTGATCGATTTCAGATGTTTATCAAAGCGCCACGTAATCATTAACACTTATGTTTAGGGGCTTGTTCAATCCCTAATCCTTAGCATCACACTTTTGTGCGTTATTCTTCCCCGCATTGACCTGAATGATAAAGCTATCATACTTACGGATGTGAAAATCTACTTATTATTTTGCAGTTCAAGGCCTTTTTAAAACCCGTCATGCCGTTTATTAGCAGTCATCAATTTTTATACTTCCATTGACCTGAATTTCAAGGAAAGGCATTGGGGGGTTGGGTTAAATCGCTGCAGCGTGGATGGGGAGGGGGTCTGTCTCATAGGGGCCATCCAGAAAAGGCCCCCTGGGCTCTCTCAAGGGCCTCCTTCAGCTGTTGTAATCAATTAGCCCATCAGTGCTGGAATATATGATAATTACCCGCCTCTCCTCCTCTGTGACTGGCTGCCGAACGCACCATCATGCTCCGGTGGCTGATTAATATGCAAATAATCAGCCGATGGAATGATAAATTGGAGTCAAGCTGTGCGTGTGAGTGCGAGGCCGATTATGATGAATAGCACTCGCTCGCTGTCCTACTTAAAGAAGCTTTTCTCTGTCATTTTTACCACAAATTAAGCCGAGTAATATGTACATTACAGCAATGAGTTCAGCAAGAGGTGAGGAAATGAACAACTTAAACAGAATTGTAAATATCAGACCATCTTCTTGTTTAATCCAACCTGGGGAGAATTGAAAGGAGCTTTGTTAACCATACATAAGGTTATTCCCTTATTTTTTAAGCCTTTACATTTCATTTCATTATGTTACATTGGAAATGTAAGAAATCTTGTATGCTCTGCTCACCAAGGCTGCATTTATTTAATCAGACATACGGTAAAATCAGTAATAATATGAAATATTACAATTTAAAATAACTTTATATTTTAGTATATTTTAAAATATAAGTTATTGTTATAGAAAAGCTGATTTATTAACATTATAATAAATTACTTTACTGTCACTTTTGATCAATTTAAAGTCTTTGTTGAATACAAATATCAATTTCTTAGGCAAATTTCTGATTATATATTTTGTATACACTTATATGTTTTGGTTTTTAACCACTTTAAACAATATTATTTATTGTGCTGATGTGGTTTTCACATTTACCTGCCGGGAAACATCACGTACAGGAAGTAAAACATGATCGGTTGTTTTATATTTATTTTATATTTATCAAAAACTCCCTTCCTCTCTAAAGGGCGAAATTTTAATATTTTTTCAATTATATTAAATTATATTTTTTTCACTTTTTTTTTTTATGAACCCTATTAACCTTGGCATAAGGATATGTGTTTACACATACATTCATCCGGTGACGTGCCAGCGTGGATAGTTGGGGCAAAAGTGTGTTTAAATGAACTGGCCAGGCTTGACCGATTTGCCAGATAATCTGAACAGCAGGCACCATAATGGCCCGAGCTTTAGAGAGGGTCTGTAATGGGTTTCTTTCTTCCAGCTGCCCTGTTCTGTGCCTCACAGCTTTCAGCGCGGAGCACTTAGCACTGAGCTAATGCACCTCAGCCAAAAGAAAAAAGAAAAAAAACTGCAAATGGTGGCAGGACACAGGAAAAAGCCTGAATGTGGATTTTAAAACGGGACGTTTTTGATTGATTTAGGTCAAGTGATTGACACAGTATATGCTGGTTTATAGAAAGAGATGAGTGTTAATACTTAAAAATAGAGGACTACTTCACCCGGAAATGAATCTTTGTCATCATTTACTCACCCTTATGTCGTTCCAAACCAGCATGACTTTCTTTCATCCACTGTAACTGCACAGAAAACCCCCAAAAAATAAAATGTATTTGTTTTGTGCTGACTTTGCCAAAGAAAGAAAGTCATACAGCTTGGTAATGACACTGTGGCGAGGAAATAATCATTTACACGTTTTGGCTGACCTATCCTTTTCAGATTAGCCATGTGGGAAAATTAAAAAAAGCAAACATTAAAGGTTAAAAAAAGACTATGTAGATGTGGTTGCAACACCACGCACGGTTCTTCCTGTTCGCTTTCTGTTGTCCTCTAGCAAGCGTCCTGTATATTGCCTGTCCTTACTGACCCTCATTAGGACGACACACTCAACCAGGCTAAAACAAGCTCTCCTCCAGGGTGTGTGTGTGTGTATGCGTATGCATAGGTGTGTGTGTGTGTGTGCGAGTGAGTTGAAGAGCACTACATGACCCCTCATCAGTCTCTCCAGATCCGCTCCTCTGAATGTCAGTTCGTCCTTGCGATCGTCCAATCAGAACCCATATAAGATTAGACCGCGCTGTAGTTTGAGCGTGTCGATGAGATCGGATGTTTTCGGGCCCGTTCGGGTTTAAACCTGTTGTGCGGCAATCTCATCATGCATCAAAATTAGGGCCGGACAGATGTAGGCTTTCCGCTTATTCCAGCTCAGCGTGTGTGTGTGTGTGGCTGCATTAACCAGCTGTGTGTCCAGATGCGGTCGCCCCTCCCGTCCCCTTTATCACACGCATTCGCACTGGTTACTTGCAGCATGTCACAGGAACATCCTGTCATTCCTGCTCGTGTCCCTAAAACACCACCTAGCTCCCTCGTTCCCCTCCCCCACACACACACACACACACACAGACCATGCCGCCAGTCAAACTGTCACCAGGCTGTGCGTGGTCTTGCTGCAGATCTGATATGACTGCCTGCTCCCTGCCTTGAGCGCCCTGCTCTCTGCTTGCCGTGTCCCCCAGCTCGGCAGGCGGCTAATCCAAACTGACGCTCCCTCCCGATGCTCTCTTCACCACCAGCACTGCACTGCACTGCCACAGCAAACCAATCAGAGTCCAGCTCAAAGGGCTAGAGGAAGATGGGAAATGAAAGGGAAGAGCATGAGAGAGCGTGTTAGGTGCTTGGTGTCTACGTATTAAAGGAACTATTCACCCGAAATGAAAATGCGCTCATTATTTACTCGTTTTACACACATGGATGTCTTTCACACAAAATAAAGGAAAGCGTTTGTTTGCTGATGAAATCGTATTTTTTTTTCGAGATGTTCTCGGTACTTTAAATATCACTCCGATCACACAATTTGTTGTATGTGAAATTCATTATTATTCAGGCTAATTCATTGTTAATATTAGTTAATATAATGTAACAGGGCTCCACGGTCCAGACTAACTTTTCCACTGGTTGAACAGCGTTTGATTTGGTCGCTCCTTTTCTTTTTTTCTGGGATGTCGTGGGATTAATCAATGCATGCTGATGAATAGTGGTTTTAATGGACCATAGCTTGCAAAGGCTTTCTGTGTTGCAGTATAAATACCTGTAATAAATTAATTATCATTGGCAAATTTCAGGATTTTGGACAATAATTTTAATCTGTAATTTTTAGCATTTTACATTTGAATTATATCCTATCCATCCATCCATCCATCCATCATCCATCCGTCCATCCATCTGTCCGTCCATTCATCCATCCATCATCCATCCGTCCATCATCCATCCATCAATCCATCCATCCATCCATCCATGCATCCATCCATCCATGCATGCATCCATCCATCCATCCATCCATGCATCCATCCATCCATCCATCCATCCATCCATCCATCCATGCATCCATCCATCCATCCATGCATCCATCCATCCATGCATCCATCCATCCATCCATCCATCCATGCATCCATCCATCCATCCATGCATCCATCCATCCATGCATCCATCCATCCATCCATCCATCCATCCATCCATGCATCCATCCATCCATCCATCCATCCATCCATCCATCCAACCATGCATCCATCCATCCATCCATCCATCGATGCATCCATCCATCCATCCATCCATGCATCCATCCATCCATCCAACCATGCATCCATCCATCCATCCATGCATCCATCCATCAGCATCATCTTTTTATCTTTTAAAAATCATTAAACATTGGTTAAACATACATTTTAAAAGATTAGAGTACTATAATAAGCTAATACAGATTTTTCGTTATCAAAGTTTATAATTGTAACAAAAATCCGAAATCTCACACTCCTTACCTTCTGCATTTTCTAATGATTTCCTTTTCCTCAGTCGAGCGATTTCTCTCATCTAACTGCTGAAAAGACGTAGGAAGGGGCACGCTGTTTCGTGAGACGTTTTCACTTTTATATGCCTTAATTTGTGAATTCGTAATTGGCGCGTTTCACCATCAGTGTGCAATGCGTGTGACGTCTATGTTCGTCAATAAATAAAACTGCACGTGTCTTGCGGAAGAACACTGTAGCCAGAGCTACTTCTCTCCATTAATGTCTATGGCGAGTAGGGTTGGGTATCGAGAATCGAGTATCGATTGGAATCGGGACTAACTTTTAGTTTTTCCCGGAATCGTTCAAAAGTTAAAATTTCGATTCCTAGTTTCGATATTCACAGTCCGCCGAGCGGAAGAAGAAACCGCTGAACAACACCAACGAAGAAGCGTCTACCGGAAGTGTTGGCATAACCGCGCGAGTCGAACATGAGTAGCTTACGTCGGCGGTCCAAAGTGTGGCTTCACTTTTCTAAAAATAACGAAATCTCGGCAAAATGCAAAATTTGTGACAAAAGGGAGTATTTTTACAGAAGGAGTATTTCCTTCAGAAAGGCCGTTGGTTGGCAAGGTTAGCTAAACTTTTTTGACCCTGCCTCTTAAAAGAATCGGAATCGAGAATCGTTAGGAACCGGAATTGAAACAAGGAATCGGAATCAGAATCGTTCAAATTCAAACGATACCCAACCCTAATGGCGAGTCACGCAGGCACCTCCACTTAAAAACACTTATTATAGGCATACCATAGTGATTCAGGATAAGTCAAAAACACAGTTTGGATTCATGATGTAGCCTACTCGTTCATAGAGTCCACTCGCACAAATGTGACCATATCAAATTTTAACTGGTCGCAGTCTGGAACCCTGTTACTGTAACCCTTTTTTATTCAAAAGTATACATATAAAAAAATAAAGATGCATAAGTTTGGTACAAAAATTAGATTTTTTTTTTTGTTCGTTGTTGTTTTGACTTCTATTTTCACCAAGGCTGCATTTATTTGATCGAACATTAGACAAAGCTAATTTGGTGCTCAAGAATCATCTTTATTGATATCAATTATTATCAAAAGTAACAGTTGTGCTGCTTAATACGATGTGGAATCCTTTGATGGATATAATGTTAAAAAAACAAATTTTGATCAATTTAACGTGTCCTTGCTTAACATAAATTATTAATTTGTTATCCCAAGCATGTGGTGTATTTTCGGCCTCGCGGCTTGGAGATGCTTCAATAAAATATATTTTTTCTGTTTCATGAAAGTTTCATTGTTGGAAGAGCTAACTCGGCATGAACATATTAAGTCTCAGAACACCAAACACGTTTAACTCCCTTCCTCCTTAATTTATTTGTCTCATTATGCTTGAAGAGAAGCTGTGTCTGGGCATGACATGATGCATCTGTCACTGTCCATCACTTCCTGTTGCTGAGCTGGAGGACCTTGGTTGGGGTTACGGTTTCATTGGCTACTCACTCCATATTTAGACAGATCTTCATTCAGGCCTTCTGTCGATAAATAATGCCCAGCCAACGGACGAGGTCACGAGGTCTTAATTCGGTTCCTCTCGTTTCCATAGAGATTACTCCGAAGACCTCAGCCAGCTGCAGTCCTGCCCCAGAATCCCCTCTGAGTTCAGCTGAGGAGTCGGTAAAAAGCCAGCAGGAGGAGCAGATGTGCCAAGCGTCCATCCAGGAGCCCAGTGAAACGTCCGAGTCTCAGCCTGGCACGCCTCTACCGTTACCTCTGCCGGGACACGGGGGTCTTAGCATACAAGAGATGGTGGCAATGTCACCCGAGCTGGACACCTACGCCATCACTAAGAAAGTAAAAGAAGTTCTCACAGATAACAACCTTGGTGAGTGTGTTCAATAAACCCAATGGTGGCCAGTGCACCTCAGTGAACAAAATTTGGATTAGCTCCAATCTACTCGTAATTTATAGCTAGTTAAACTACAGGCATTCTGCGTTCTGAGAAAGTAATCCTACAATATCGTGGTTGACTAGTTGAGAGTATTTTTTTGTAGCTGTTTTTTTTTTGTTCATTTTATCATATAATTTACACATATATATATATATGAAGAGTTCAGATGCAAGAGCCTCTAAGTGCCATTTGAAATTTTCTTCTAGAATGATCATTTTTATCAAGCTTGTATATTTAAGTTCAGTGATTTCACTTAAATGGCAATGATGATTACCTATTAATTGTTATTTAAGTGAAATTACTGAACTTAAATATACAGTTTTGATAAAAATCATCATTAAAGAAGAAAATTTCAAATGGCATTTAGAGGCTCTTGCATTGCAATTATAAAATATATTTATTAGAACTTTTTAAGTACTTTAATGTAAAAATATTTTTAAATGTTTATAAAAATTAACATTAACAAACATTAAATTAACAACACAATCAATGTATAAGTATACATAAAACAAGACAATACTAAAACAAATCAGCAACAATCATTGCATTTAAAATTTGAACAGCATTGGACACAAAAGGTAACTGAAAAACTTTCTTCATTGCATGTGGTCTCCCTGATGGCAACAGGTGAAACTCACCATGAAGAGGGTGAGACACATCCCCTACTATCACTAAAGCCTTTTGCTTGATTATACATTTTATGATGTTTCTGTGTCTTGCCAAATATCTTACTGGCTTCATTTACAATCTCGGACAGCATGACCCTATTTTTGACACTCAAATTACCATACCATTTCAAGTGATTTAACATCCTGATGAAATACAACCTTTGTTGAGGTTTGTTGCGAATACTGTCGGTATTCTCTATCAAACTAAATTGAGCATCTATGGATTGGCGGATTCACAACAGCTTTGGCACTAGCGCTGTGAAACGATTAATCACGATTAATCGCATCCAAAATAAAAGTTTGTGTGTACATAATATATGTGTGTGTAATTATTTTGGATATGCGTGTGTATTTATATATACAAAATAATTATACACTACACTCACATATATTACGTAAACACAAACTTTTATTTTGGATGCGATTAATCGTGATTAATCGTTTCACAGCCCTATTTGGCACCTATCCATGCTCTGCTGTCATGCGTCATCATCAGTGTGTCGCGTTCTCATTGCTGGAATATGGAAGATTTCATGCGCGAGGGAAAGTGGTCCTCAAATTGCCTGTTCAAGTGGAAAAGTTTGACGTTTTTTAGATATCGATCACCGAAAAACACACTAAATCACACTAAATCAAATGGAAAAAAAATCTTATTTTTTTTTAATAACACTTTTTAATTTTATTTAGTTTATTATATTTTACTTGTATTTTATTATAATAGGCTACTTGCATTTATATATTATACTTATGTTTTATTTATAATACTTTTAATATATTATACTTTTTAAAAATGCATTTATTCTACCAATACTTCCGGAACCAATGCGCACCAATAAATAGTATCGTAACAAGCTATAATTGGTGGTTTTCGTTTACAAATAAGGTGCCACACATATTTTTTATTTGTCGTCCATGATTTAGATTTGTCTGAAGCATTCAGCATCCGTTTGATAGATACAGTGCATCATGTTTTTGTCCTGTAATAATGGCTCTCCACATGAGAGGACAGGTGGAGGACAGGTTGGCCCTGCTTTAGCTCTTAATGGCCGTCCACTCCGACTGTCCCTGCCGCCGTAATTAATGAGAGGTCGAGTGAGAACGCCACACTGGACACAGCTACTTTCTCCTTCACGGTTTAACTCGCATCAACCGTTGTCCTTTTGTTCAAACGAGAATTGACCAAAAACACCAGTACTTTTTTGTGACCTTTGTGTTTACACTTTCTTCTTTTATAGTCATGTGATCACACACACACACACAATATAACAAAGGAAAGTACGGATATATCGCACAGCGTGATACTGTGACAGTCTCTTTCATCTCGCAGATTCTCATTTCCCGACGCGATGTTTGTCTCGGGAGCAGCAAAGATTTGTTGTGCTCTGTAGTGGTATTGACCTGTATAAAGTGCAAAATGTAAAGACAGCTGTGTTGATACGAGTCTACGGGGAGAGTGAGAGAAGTAATCTTCTGGGATCTCAGGCTTTTGTTTTACTCTAGGGAACATTTCCTTTTTGAACATAGACGGATCGCAGTTATTGTCGAGAGGATTCGGGTGCCTTTTATTTAGGTTAAGAAAAAAACGTTGAAAGCGCCCGTTTGAAAGTGCCTTGCCTTAAAGGTGGAGGCTAAAAGCGAAATCAGCAGGGTTTGTTTGATCAAACTTTGATGCCATATTAGTACGAGTAAATACAATTTATGTTTTTTTAATAGTAATATTGGCCCAGAATAAATGATATTACAGTCAGTGGCCCACAAGTTAAACTGTACGAATGTCTTCCATCATATAACAAAATGTCAAATAGCTCAAAATACATTAAGTAAAGCATTACACGAAATCGTCGGTTTGTTAACGATAAAACAAATTGTTATTTGGACACTTTCAGGTTGTGGAACATGTTGACGTGAAGGTTTCTTGACGGATATGATCGTCTGTGTTTACAGGCCAGCGTCTGTTTGGAGAGAGCATTCTGGGTTTGACGCAGGGCTCTGTGTCTGATCTGCTGGCCCGGCCCAAGCCCTGGCATAAGCTCAGCCTGAAGGGGCGAGAGCCGTTTGTACGCATGCAGCTGTGGCTGAGCGACCCGCGCAACGTGGAGAAACTCATGGACATGAAGCGGATGGAAAAGAAAGGTAACCTCTCCTCTAAAGGCATCTGGTGCGATCTGGCCGTCACCAGCAAAGACCTGTTTGCAATTATCTGTGTTTTTATTTCACTGTTTATTAAAGTCCTTCACAGTTTGTTCAGTGTCGGTTTAGTTGGCAGGTCTTTTCAGAACGTTTGCGAGACTTGTGTCTGGTGTGGGATTTTATTCATCTTTTCTTGTTTATCGCTTCTGGTGCCCAATCCGGGCCTGTTCCATATGAAGAGAAAGCGGATCGGGGACAGAAAAAGGGTGCAGGATAATGTCCTTAACACTTTTCATTTTTGAAAGAACTGCTCATTGATGCAAAAACAAAACTGACTTTTTGTTATTCTGCAAAATTACTTCAGCCACTTTAAAATCTCAAATAATGTGATTTTTTTTTTTTGTTTGTTTATTAAAAATGGGATATGTGAAATGATTGATGTGTTATTTTCAAGTTGCTTCTGGCCGTTACAGCATTTTATGGTAGATTAAAGAAGCAGGATTACGCTACCGTTCAAAAAGTAATTTGGTGTTCAAATTATTATTATTATCAATGTTGAAAACAGTTGTGCTGCTTAATATTTTGTGGAAATCGTGATACATTTTTCAAGATTATTTTATGAATAGAAAGTTCAAAACAACAGCATTAATTTGAAATAGGAAATTAATCATTATAAATGTCTTTACTGACACTTTTGATCAAAATAATATAACATATAAAAAATAATTTAAAATAGAAAATACAGTAGCTGGACATTTTACACTTACTTACAATTTAACTTTGTGACATCCATAAACAATTATATTGAATAGACATGATAATTTTTTTTATTTATTAAAAATGGGATATGTGAAATGATTGATGTGTTATTTTCAAGTTGCTTCTGGTCGTTACAGCAATTTATGGTAGATTAAAGAAGCTAGATTACGCTACCGTTCAAAAAGTACGATTTATTTTAATTTGTTACTTTTAAATAGAAGTGGACCAAGTACACAACTACCTTACTTGAGTAAAAGTGCAGATACTACTTGTCAAATATTACTCCGTTACAAGTAAAAGTTGTAAAGTAAAAGTACAGAAGTACTTGATTTTTTAAAAGTACTAAAAAGTACAAAGTAAATGTCAATGCATTGTTATATTATTGTTGCATTATTACAGGACCTTTTGCCTCTTAAGCAACCAGTGAATACATTGAGCAGTTTGTAGTTTTGTAGTGTGGAGCTTCAAGAATGTCACAAAACCTATAGAAATTAAACAACTGAATATATAAAAAAGACGGCCATAATCATCTTCATTTTTTTATCTAACACTCCTACCACCCCACCAAAAGAAGTACACATCTATGTGTATCCAATCATGCTCGTTTAAATCAAATGGTCTGTAAATACAAAAATATACAACCATAACTGTATAACTGCCCAACTCTAATACTACTTTAACAAACAGCACAACATAAACACTTATTTGCCATAAAAACAAAACTTTCAAAACATTACTTGTGACAACAACGATACGGTCTCTCACAGATCACTAGTAAAGAGAAATCGTACTAAATCGTCAAACTTCCCGACACGTGACCCTACAGAAGTGATCACTGATTGGCTGTCTGTCAGCCGCAAAAAAAATCAATCACATTTAGAGAAGGAAAAAATCATGCCATGACTAACATCAAGGACTTTGACAGAAATGTAGTGGAGTAAAAAGTACGATATTTGTCTTTCAAATGTAGGGAAGTTAAAGTAACAAGTTTCCAGAAAAAAATAATACTCAAGTAAAGTACAAGTGTAGTACTCAAGTAAATGTACTTCTTTACTGTCCACCTCTGCTTTTAAATAAGTCTCTTTTATGCTCATCACGGCTGCATTTACTTAATGAAAAAAAAACACTAAAAACAGTAATATGATGAAATATTACTACAAACTTTTTAAATATATTAAAGAAAATAATTTATTCCTACGATGGCAAAGCTGAATTTTCAGCATCATTACTCCAGTCTTCAGTGTCACATGATCCTTAATGAATCATTCCAACATGCCTTTTTGGTGCACAAGAAACATTTCACATTATTAAAAATAGTATTCTTTAAGGAACCGGAAGTTGAAAAGAACAGCATTTATTCTACATTTGATTAATTTAATGAATTCTTGCTTGTTAGTGTAAATGAGTTTATTACATTTGTAACATGTTCGAAGCTACGAGCAAAACTAGTAAATGAAGACTTGTTCTTATTAGGGATGGGCAACGATTAATCGCATCTAAAATAAAAGTTTGTGTTAAAGTGATATATGTATATATTTAAGAAATATTTGCATGTATATACTTTATATATATTTTAATATTATATATAAATATAAATATTTGATATATTAAGAACACATTTTTCTTAAATATATACATGCATGTGTTAGTATTTATATACTTTGTATATACACATATATCATGTTAACACAAACTTTTATTTTGGATGCGATTAATCGCGATTATCGCGACATATCTTTCCAATTACAGACAAAAAAGCCCAGCATCTTTGTATTTTTCTGCAGATCCGTTATACACTGTAAAACAATATTTTCAAGATTTGTTATCACAACATTTTTTTTCTTTTGTCAAATCAACTTAAATAATTTATTTAGTTGAGATAACTTATTATTTTGCGTTTCTGATGATTCAATTAATCTCCTTCATTAAAATTTTAAGGCAACCAGCTTACTTACTTTTGTAAGTTAAACCAACAATATTTTTTGACAGTGTAGAAGGCCAGCCCCCTTGGTCATGTGTCCATATTTCCATTCAGCACCTGCTAATTATCGGCAAGCGTGCGTTTGTGTTCATCAGTTCAGTTGCAGAAAACAATCTTTAAGCTGCCTCTCGTCAGCGCGCCTCACTTTAATGTGAAGAGATGCGCGAGATGCCCGGAGATGAGCCGGTCAGGCAGAGGGAGGCCTGATGGGCTGTTTGATTGCTCTTTTTTTCCCTCTTTAATGGCCCAGATGTGTCCTCTGGCTGCCGAATAGGCCGCACATGCTCGGTGAGGCCGCTCGTCGCTCCGCTGTCTGGATTGATGAGGGTGGGAGATGTCAGTTCCATGATCGGCTGTGACAGGCTGACGGCTCTGTGGGGCCGGCTTACTTAAAGTCCACTGCACCCAGCGCCGGGCCCGCACGCCTGCAAGCTTGCAGCAGGCCAAGTGAACATTCCTGGAGTCATTAGGCCTGTTTAACACTCCTCTCGGGCTAAAAGTGACATTACTGGTGCTCCCTGGGTGACGATGACGATGATGGTTTTGTTATGAGTCAGGCTTTGCGGTGCGTGTGCGCGGAGCGGGCGAAACTCGGGGGGACCTCCTCATTAGAGTGAAACTGGCTCCACCATTTACCCCTAAAGCCCACTGTGTGCTTGCCAGGGACGGAAAGCAACAGCTTTGCTGTCGTGTTCTTTCTATCTGTTTTTGTCTCTCTCTCACTCCAACTCGCGGTCTTTTGCTCCAGCTTTACAGAAAAGAGTATGAGTTTGACCTCGACGCTGGCTAGAGGCACAAAGCAAATTAGCCTTGCTTGGCCCTTGTTCTGAGAGTTTTAGCTACCAGCGCAATCTTTTAGCATTGCTGTTGCCAAAGGCTCCTCTACTACAGACACTGAAATTACAGATTTCACACACAGCTGTGTGGTTAGCGGTACAGGGATATTGATGTGCTTGATGTCTGTTCATTAGAAAAAGAAAAGAAAGACATGCTGGTTAAACAGTGTTATTGTTACTGTAAATTGTTTGAAGGAGAAGGAGTGATTGGCGTTTTGAGAACATTTGCTTAGCCTATCATGAACGGCGTATTTCAGATTTCTACTTGCTGGCAATAACACTTTTAATCTGTAATGTGAAATACTATTACGATTTAAAATATATACAAAGTTCTGTCATGAAACTCTAGATGGCGCAAGCTGGTAGGTCCTAATCAGATAATTATCTATAGGGCACAGCTGATTGGTTCCTGTTCCATCAGTAGCCAATGAGCTCGCTGCTCAACCTTTAAAGCCTTAGAAGCATCATGACTCTGGTCTTTAGTGTCACATGATCCTTTAGAAATGATTCTAATATGCTAATTTGGTGTTCAAATTATTATTTTTATCAATGTTGAAAACAGTTAATATTTTGTGGAAATCGTGATACATTTTCAAGATACATTTTTCTTTTTATGAATAGAAAGTTCAAAACAACCGCATTAATTTGAAATAGGAAATTAAATGTGTCATTATAAATGTCTTTACTGTCACTTTTGATCAAAATAATATAATGTATAAAAACTTTTTTTAGAATATAAAATACAGTAACTGGACATTTTACACTTACAATTTAACTTTGTGATGTTTATAAACAATTACATTGAATAGACTGATTTATCATTTTCATAAACTTTAACTGACTCACAAATCTAAGTTTTTACATTACTTTATTTAAATTAGCATAATTAGCTAAAAAGCTTTAAAAAAAAACAAATTTCAAAAAACAAATGCAAAACTTAATGAAAGCATAGTTCTCTTTATTGTTAAGCCGCGATGAATCTACTTTTTGTTGGGGAAGTTTTTATGTATTCATTTATAGTTATTTTTGCAATGCTGGTGGAATAATGGTGAAATCAAATGTCTGAGCCAAATTCACAAAGACCTTGATGCAATAATAATAATATTTGTAATCAGAGACTGCCCCCTACTGACTAGAGAGAAATACAGCATTCAAATATTGTATAATCTATAATATAATCTACAGCATCTAACACACTGTAACCACCATAGTTTTTAAAGTATGGACTAATCAATATTAGGCAATCTTGAATATTTCCTCTTCAAAGAAATCATGTGATGTGCATTTGTTTATGTGTGTGTTTTCCAGCCTACATGAAGAGGCGCCACAGCTCCATTGGTGAGAGTCATTCGCTGGACAGTGGTCTGTCAGGAAGTGACCTCATTCAGTGCGCCAGCCCCCAACACCTCTCCCAGCAGCAGCAGCAGCAGCCCCAGCAGCCCCATCTCAAGAAACCCCGTGTGGTTCTGGCTCCAGAAGAGAAGGAAGCTCTGAAGAGAGCCTACCAGCAGAAGCCTTACCCCTCCCCTAAAACCATCGAGGAGTTGGCGAGCCAGCTCAACCTCAAAACCAGCACAGTCATCAACTGGTTCCACAACTACAGGTATGGTGGCACTTAAGGCCGGTTCACACACCAAAAATGATTACTGAAATAACTAGGGCTGCTCGATTTGAGATGATTCTCACTGCACGGAGATCTAGATCCAACTCCTCCCACCTTACATACACCTAAACCTACCCAACTCCGCCCCCTGATCCCTAAACCCACCCCTAATGTTGGTTTATTTATTATTACCATATGTTACTTGTATTTATATTGTTTAAAGATATAAGTTAATAATGTGTCCAGTTTGGCCCTGTAAATAAAGGGGTATTATTATTTTACAAATCGTGTGTGGTTTCATTTTCTTGAGGACCGTTTCAAGTAGAGCCAGACCGATATATCGGCCGGCCGATATTAGGCATTTTCCATAATATCGGTATCGGCAGTTATAGCGGCCGATTAATGAATATTTAAAAAATAAAATAAAAACGGACGAAACACGCTTCAATCATCTCTCCTTGGCCTGTTATATTGAAAATGTACAGTATGTTTTACAATTTGCAGTATGATGTTATCTATTTCTAATTTATGGCTCATCATAGACTAGCTAACCACAAAGCTAGCTAATGCAACTATCATCAGTGGAAAACCGCTAACGTTAACATTAATGAGCTTGGAAACCACAATGAACTTTTTCTGCCTAAATAAAGTAATGATTACTGTATTTATAACTAGCATATCTCTAGTTACAGTCCCTGCATTGTAAAATGTAAGTTATGCTTGCGAGGAGTGAACATTTAGACATAGAGAAAAAAGTATCAAACGTAAAAGTTAGCTTTTCTTTTACACGTGTGTGCAATCCAACGGCGCCAAGTGTGCGTTGCAGACTGTTGTTCATGAAATGGATTTAGAATCGCGAAATAGTAGGTTTTAGAAGGCAGGCAGAAACTGATGATTGAAAATGGTGTGATGTAGCTTGATGGAAAGAATTTAAAAAGGGATAAGCAAGCTGACATTGTAATTATAAGGTAGCTTATAAGGCAATGTAGGGGCTAATTATTAATTTATTTATCAGAACTCTAATATATTTTGATGTTCCTCTGTTCTGTTGTGACAATGAAAGAAACAAGTTTCTTTTTAAAATGCTTCATCATATTATTTTAGTTAAAACTCATAAATAACTACAAATAACTATGTTAGGGAAATCTGTTAATGTTTTGTTGCGCGTTTCTGGAAAAAAAATAATAAAAATAAAAATTTCGGCCGATATATCGGATTTTAAAACCCAAAAATATTTCGGTATCGGCCTTCAAAACCCTTTATCGGTCGGGCTCTAGTTTCAAGAACCGTTTAAGCACCGGTACCGTTTAAAAAATACAGAGTAGGTACTGGTATCGGATAAAACCCAACGATACCCAACCCTATTCTTCTGTGTCGTTATACCCCAACTTTATGCCTGTATTCCCGTTCTCACGAGTCTCGTTCTTGTTTTCGCAGGTCCCGTATCCGGCGAGAGCTCTTTATAGAAGAGATCCAGGCAGCGGCTGGCGAAGGCGGGTCCCCCTCGGCGCGGGCCGGGAAGTCTGGGGGCGAGGGAGACAACAGCTGCGACGGCACTGAGTCCGACAGCACAGCGGAGGGCCGACCGAGTGGCTCAGAGGAGCGCAAGCGCCTCCTGGAGAGCCCCGGCCTCAGCCACAGAGACGAAGAGGGCGAGGGCGAGTTCGCCAGCGCTTCGGGCACCAGCAGACCACGGGGAGGTCTCATAGACAGCCTGTTCGGCATTCCCGAGTCCGTATCTGTTCCCACTGCCGCCGCGACCCCCTGCCGAAACCCAAAGGACAGCAGTCTGCGCAAGAAGAAAGCAGCCAACCTCAACAACATCATCCACAGGCTGGAGAAAGCGGCGAACCGCGACGAGCCTCACGAATGGGAGTTCTGAGCCACCGCCGTGTTGTCGTCGTTTTATTCTCACTTTGTCCCTCACTGAGCTAACCTGGCCAAGCCTGGTGCACACACACCACCGGTTAACCCAAAGGTTTTCAAATCGCTGTTTAGAAGTGGGCTATCAGAGACAAGGAAACGAGTTTTTAGTCTGTTTATTTTGTGAAGCACTTAACAGCCCTGCTGGCCACAGGGCTGTATGACACCATTGGGTTATGGTGAAGACACAAAACTTAAAAGCACAGGAGAGGGAGCGTTCCCCACGAAATATTCTCAAGACTGGCGACAGTCACAAAAAAACAAACACACTATGATATCACAGTGTCTCTATTTCTAATAGAGACGTTCTCACCAACAAGCTGAATAACTGTTACAATAATTTATCAGTTCTCAAGACTCTTGGGAGTTTCCTCTTTTGTATCGTGTAAGCTTCGGCCGTCAGCAGAGACTAGTTCGAACCGGTTTCAAACCAAAAGTCAAGCATTTAAAAGCAAGTGTTGGCTGAAGGAACACGGGTGCACCGTCCCACCTGCCTCTCCCTCCCTACCCCAGAGGAGGCCATCCAATGGCTATGCAACTCTAGTACGCAATGGATTCCAGCGTAATGGAACCCGCATTATTTTCACACTTCGGAAGCTTCTCCGACGCGAGAAGAAAATCCTTTTTATAGCAATTAAGTTGCCACCGAGAGATTGCACAGTCAGTTGACTCTAAACAGCACTCCTTTTGATTTTACACGCCAACGGCCTAAAAGAGAGAAAGAAAAAAAAATCACGCGAACGGAAAATAATCGTCGAAAATAAGAATCCATGTATCATGCAAAAATTCATACTGTTGTTGTAAGGTCGACGCAAATGGGAGATGGGAGAAATTTCGTAACTTGATAGCTAAGTGTCAATTTTTATCGTTATTTAGGTCTCTCGTAAGGGTAGCGCTCGTTTTTATTTTTTTTTTCCATAGCTTTAATCGCCTCCGCGACTTGCGTTTTGAAGCTCGCAGAGGTCTTGTTTAATAATGAACGTCCTTTTAGGCCAAAACAAAGACAGATAGTGAAGAAGAAAAAAAAGGATTTGTACAGTACTTTGAGTAAATATTCCTGACAAGATATTTTTTAAAGAGAATGAACAAGCCTGATTTTTATCCTCTTATAAAAGAACCATACATCAGAGACCTCTAACCAAGTTGGGCGGTTGTTTGTGCCCATAGAATTACAATTCTAATCCAATATCTATGGTGTTATAAATTCTAATTCTATGGTGTGGCCGTGGGCCACTGCACTGTATGGGCTGGTCCTCAGCACCAGGGTACCGGACGCTGAGTATGCGGGCTCTCGTGCAAACTCGAAACTTCAGGTTTTTCACCAGCTTCTCCATTCGCTGTTCACACACGCATCTGTCCTCCAAGACAACTGGAAAAACACCTCGCAAAATGGACTTTTTCATACTGTATATGACGGAGGACTCGGACACATCTTCATAAAAAAGAGGAAAATGTGTAGATTGTGAACGAAAAGCTCTTTTAACGTTAGGAACCTGAGGTGAATCGCTACACGTGCGCATCAGCGAGGACTCTGCACCTCTGTAGAAACGTTCTTTCTCTCCTGAAACACCTTTCAAAACCTGCTCACTTTTCACCTCCGGCCCTTGTGTCATTGTATGCAGTTGACTTTGTGAACGAAAGCACAGAACGGTGGTGCCACGCGCTCGTCTGTGTGCAAACCTTGAGTGTGAGATTGTTTGTGTGTGTGTGTGTGATTGTCGACAAGAGCGATCTATATTTGTATATTACTACTACTACTCGCCACAGGCCTGTGGAAGCAAACACCTCCTCACGTCCCTAAGCTATTTAGCAGTCCTGCAGCATATCACATAGTACATTTAAGTTCTTTTTATTTACACGCATAAACTAATGGTAGATATTTTTTTTTGTTTGTTGGTGTGGTTTGCTTATTTATAGATGCTGTCTTTTACATATTGATGTCTTATATTGTTATACGTGTTCTTTTTTTTTGTAATGGAAGGGACTATAAAAGGTCAGGTTACATATTTTTCGACTAATAGACTGCCGGCAGTATTGGATTACATTTAAATGATGTACTTTTGATACATGTCTATTGATTAATTCTGAAGATTATCATTTTTTTTCATATATTTTACTCTGTTTAGTGAGCTGGATGAACAGTTACTACGTTGACAAAGGAAGCAGAATTATATGTATTGCATTAATGATTTTAATTAGTACGCATTTTAGATGTTTTAACGATTTTAAAAAATGACAATTCAAGATGAATTGCATTTGGCTGTATTCACTCTACAAAGGCAAAACGGTTGATGCTCTTGAATTAAGTTTTCAGGTAATTAATTAACCTGCGAACGATCTGAGATTACGTTTGTTATCGCAATCAAGCTTAGTTGCTACTTTGAGCCAGTGAACAACTGGTAGTTAACGTCACTGAAAATAGCTGTTGCTTTGAGCTGCACCTTGAGGAATTGGTCTTTTAGTTTGTTGGTTTTTTTAAAGTAGGAATGAAATTCATTTGATGTCGTTCGGTTGCGTAAAAAATTACGCCGATTAATCTGGGAGAACAACGTCGGTTTAAAAACTACCTTTGGCCTTTTTTATATGTGCCAATGAATGATTCAAAATCAAATTAGTCTCTTTAAGACCTAACGAAAGCACAGAGAGATACTTCATGAACCAATGTTTTTATCAGAATATACGAATACGTCGAAGCCCGTGACTGTTTATCACACTTTCTCTCCACATCAAACATTGGAGTGCCTTCACTGAAAACTGTTCGCTAACGTTACTAGAATCGCGTCGTCTTCATTCCAAATAAGTGATTGGAAATATCGTGTGTCAGATACCACCTTTTAGCAATTTTCGCCAGCAAGTTCAATAATAGGGTCTCATCTAGTCTCAGGTCATAATATTCTGTACTTTTAGGGGTGTCTGTGTTGTTTTATCTGAGAGAAAACAGCTGTCCCAGGATTCAGGCTTGGTTATGGAAAAAAAAAACGTTTTTACAATGGCAATTTCAATCGGTTAACTCCACATTTATTTGTCCCAAAATGTCGTTTTAATCATTTCTAGGCATTCATTAGATGTTTTATTTTATTTTGTTATTGTGTTGTTGTATTTTAACGGTAAGTTTCCCCCCGCGCTGGAGGAAGTTCACAGATGGATTTGGCATGTGGAAACTCTTAAATGATTTGTAGAATATACTGTAGTGTGGACCAAATTGTCAAAACAGACAAATCAACTTGTAAAGACTCTTTTCCGATCATAAACATGTGATTTCAATTGAAGAAAGAAAAAAAAAACACACGCATTTAGGAGCACATTCAGATCTGGTCTGCATTAAGGACTTTTATTATGTCTGCCACGTTCTCACTGACTGAACCGTAACCGTACTGTTGATATCATGGCATGAAACACTTAGAATAACACTTAGAAGTTTCCAGACGACTCTCAATGCAAGATGTCCAGCACTTTTTCTCTGCTTTTTTGCTAATATTTTTCTATGGAAAGTATTGCAGATGACTAAACACATCAACATACGACTGCACAGACAGCACGTTTATATGATTTCTTTAAATAAAAAAGACAAAAAAAGAAAAAAGAAAAGCAACAAAAAAAAAAAGATCATCATTATTGATATTACATTGGTAGTCACAAGTAGCATTAATGTAGATATTCGTCCGTAGCATAGTTCGCTAGTGGTGTCATAATTGTTACCTCGTTTATTCCCTCACACTTGCATCACTTCCTGAGACAGTATGTTCTTTCTTCACCTGAGACAGTATGGTCTGAACAGCCACAATTTGTTTCATTGTATCCCAGATGGAGATTTTCTCTCTCTCTTTGTTTTTTTTAAAGTTGTGTAATTGTGTTACATGTGAGGCGAGCACGACGATTATACATCTGTCTCAGCGAGAGCAACAATTTAACCTAGTTATCATGACTCATTTCGACCAACAATCTATGGAAATGGGATGTCTTGATGATCACGACATCAGATCTCTCTCTTTTTCTCTTTCTCTCGGTTGTTGCTCTGTATGCTGTAATATGGGTAATATGAAGCCTTGTAATGAAATATGACAGGCAGCTCCCAACACAAGCTGGTATCCTATAGATTCTCCTTAGGTCTCTCAAAGCTCAGGTAGAACCTCGGTTTAGCACAGTCCTTTTGTCCATTAGTTTGTTGGTGACACTTTCCCTCTTACACCTGCTAACGACAGTTGTATGGTTTATTTTTCTATGTGTCATGGTTTTGAACCACAAGATGGAGCTGAATCCTCCATTTTACCTGAATAAAACTCTTCCACTTTGTTCTCTTGATATGTATTTAGTTCGGTTGGTTTTTTTCCTTTGTGTATCATCATGTAGTCTTGTATTCTGTTCCCAGCGCTGTTCTAATCCAAAATGAAAAAAAGCAATATCACTGTTTGAAATTCATTATATTATTATTATTCCTCATAACCACCATAGGTGTATTAACTGAAGTAAATATCTTTTGTACAAACACATTATCACTGTACTCTGCATTTTTTGAGTATTTCTGATGTCAGAAATTTTAAACCCATGTTCCAGCAGCCCAATCTACATGTCTAAATGTTTTATGCCTACAACAGTTATATAATATGCACATGTGTATCTAATATGGGGATGTGTCTTTAAGCACTCAGATGAAACTACAACACAAAAGTCTCAAAAATAAACATTTACTAGAAACACCACACTTCCATACAATCAATGACCGAAGACAGTTGCTGAAATATTTTTGAATCATTTATTTTTTTTCTCTTTCTACACCCACAGAATAGCAAAATATTCCTTCATCTATTTAAATAACCAGAAGGCTTACTTAAATTGCATTGTTGTAATTTCAGCATCCCAATGTGAGATTGAACAGTTTGCATTAGCAGTCGACGTCCTTAACAATTAGCCAACTCCAGAACTTTCCATCATTCTTCCAAGTGATTTAGTTACACCTTTAATTGTCACGTCACAGACGTGTATTTGAATACAATACTTGACCGTTATTGTGAAGTGAAGCCAGACATGTACATTTTTTACCAAGGACACTTATGCAAAATAAAGTACAAGTGTTTATTAATCCTTAGACTTTGAATACAGTTTAACATGAGATAGAGCACAATATAGCTACAATGGCACAATTATCATATCATATGTGGATATTTTAGTGGATATCTTGCCATAATATTAACTTTGAGGGGGTTGTTGCAACTGTCCGTATGTTAAAAAAAAAGTTTAAAAAAAATAAAATAAATATAAGAACCATATATTTGTGAGGTGGCTGTTAAAATTTGTGAGATATGCTTCAAGTATCCCGTATCACTTGCTAGACTTTAGGCTAATCAAGATTGCCATTGCCATAGCCAGCATAACCCCCACTGTGATCTCCTTCAACCTGCCCAGTTTCACATCTTCTAAGTGCTCCTTCTTCTTCCTGAGCATCTCTTCTCTGCGCTGCCGGAGCTGCTTCTCTCTCTGAAGTTGTTCTCCATAGTGTGATCTGATGAAGGTATCAAAGTCGTAGATGTTTTGCTGGGTGGCTCCAACAGAGGGGGAGTGCCGGGCTCTGGTCTGCTGTCCTGATGCTGGACTCTCTCGACCAGTGGGTTTACTGGATCCCAGCAGGTCAGCTTGACTCAGGATCCCTCGATTGTATTTCCTCCTCAGAGATTTATTACCCAGGACGTGGTACGCCTCACTGATCTGAGAGAACATGAACGTGGCCTCCTCGCTCCCTGCATTCTTGTCCGGGTGATATATAAAGGACTGTTTATAGTAAGCAGTCTTGATTTGAGCTTGCGTAGCTGTTGGAGAGACTCCCAAAACATCATAATAACCAGACTTTGATTTGTATAGTGGCCCAGCTCGACTGCCGTTATTTTGCGAGGCACTGTAAGCTCTGGTGAAATACACAAACTGAGAATTTACAATTCCACAGAGAGTCTTTTTATGAAGTTTTCCATGTGCACCCCAACTCGAGCTCTTCCAGGACGGCACGTGCACTGACTTCAATCCATGACAGGCATTCCGTTTACTAATATTTCCAGAGCAGAGGTTGAACAGTACTTTCATGCTATGTGTATCTCCACTATCACCCGTGAAGTGGGTAAAGAGTCTGTTTACATTCTCTTCTGCAGTCTCCAGAACTACCGGGCTGGCTTCACACAGTCCTTTAACAGCGCGAAAACGGTCATTCACACACAGAGTTAAAGCTGCCTGTGAGACGGGTTTATAGTCTTTACCCAAAAGCGGGAGATTATGCCGTTTTAAACGCTTGTAAGCTTCTCTCCCGAACCGGTGTCTGACCTCCGCCATTGCGCAGAGATCACCTAAAACAAGTCATTTTTGTTTCCGTGAACGGCAAAGTGACCAATTAGATTTGCCCTTCTTTTCAGGTTGAGTACAATTTGGCCAATGCCGTGCGAGAATACTATTTCCATGAAAGCGATTGGTGAAGCGTTTAGGTTGTGTTACATCACAAGACTAGGATTTGGGTCATTCCTACAATTCATTTTTTTTAAACGAAACATAGTTTTTGTTATTTATTCATTTATATTCATTCATAAATTATTTATTTATTCATTACATAGTACAGGTCAAAGTATCGCGGAATAAAGTACAGTAACTCAGTGGGAAAATTATTCTTAGAAGTTCTTAGTAAATTATTACTTCAAAAATGAATCACTAAAATATGTTTTTAGATAATGTAACCATAGGCATTTAATTGTAATGAAAAAAACTGTTATTTCAGCTCTGTGGGCACTAGAGAATGACCGGCGAATAAAAATATATCAAATTAAATGGGCAAAATTTAAAGGGCCCTAATAAAATTCTATTACGTAGAAATTTAGCATTATAAATGTTATTAAATGTATTGGGGACACATATACAAAAGCACTTAATCTATCCTGGTAATGCACTGCTTCCTAAATTTAATTCAATTCACTTTCATTTGTATAGTGCTTTTAAAAATAGTTTCAAAGCAGCTTTAGATGCATGTGTACATTACAATTCAGAGTGTTATCAGAGGTGACAGGTTACAAATAATGCATATATATATATATATATATATATATATATATATATATATATATATATATTGTGTGTATATTTTATATAACTAATTTAAACTCTGCCCTACATACAAGTGAAGCTTGATGAACTACGTGTACACAAGTTACGCTCGTTTGTAAATCTCTCTGTTTACGCAAGTGACGGAGTACACAGCTGAAAACATTCCAGGCGTAGCGCTGTCACCTACGCAAGTTGCGTACGTGCTTTACCGAGCACAAGAGCAGTCTCACACCCACCTGATCAGCCTGTAGACCACGCCTCTCGCGCGGGGTGTGCAGTGCAACCCTGCCGTCCTCCAGCCCTCCTGTACACAGACCTGTACATCATAAAACAATCGCTGACAGTCTACGCGTGGGCCTGAATCTAAACTATTATCAAACCTGCTGTGGTGTGGTGTGTGCATGCAGCATAATGGAGCAGGCGAAACAAACGGAGAACCGCCTCCGCTTTCCTTTAGCGCAGCAGCTCCGCTCCAAATGGCAACATCACGGGTGAGGAGGTTCGCGCAGGAGGGGCGGACGGTCCCTCCTCAGCCGAGAGTGATGGTGGTGTTTTCGCCTGCGAGTGACTCTGAAAATCAGGGAGATGTGATGTCTGGCGCGGACATCGGGGAAGAGGAGTATCGCAAACCTGTCATACCTGTCCCTAATCTTAATCTGGGGAAGTCCCTTCGCACTTTAGACGCACCTGAGGAGGTAAGTCCCCGAGGTTTAATGAGGATGTGCTATTATTATCACCACGGAGTAGTTTGTTGTACTATAAGTGTGATATATGAAATGTCCACTATCATCTGCGTTTTTCCCAATGTGATTCTTTTTCCAAAACGTTATTGGAGGAACAGTGTACTTTCCCAGCGTTTTGCGTTTAATCATAACCGTTTCCATAGGCAACAGATGCATTGAGTGTGTTTGCTTCCCGATGACTGCAATCTGATTGGTCCTTTATCCCAGTGGGGCGGGTGAACGTCGCCTTTGATTGGTTCACTTCACATGTCAATCAAATCATAGCAACTGGATTAAACTAATCGCGTTTTGGAGACTGCTGATGATAAACGCTTAGTCCATCACCCGGGTTTTAAGAGAATTTAAACTTTTAACAACATTTAATTTAGTTGGTAATGTTTCAAAAGTTCAGAAGACGCTAACGATACACGTCTCAGTCCTGCTGGCTGGTGCATAATGATTATCCTCATTACAGTGAAATATGTTATCTGTTTTTGAAAGAAATGTGTACTGAATTGATAAAAACAAGTAAATACATTTATCATGTCACATAACATTTCGATTTGAAACCAATTCTGTACTTTTAAACTTTCTATTTATCAAAGAATCCTGAACAGATATCCCATTTTTCACAAAAATATTCGGTAACGCTTCCTTTTACAGTACAGTACTTACAGTGTACTTACCTAGAAAGTACTGGCTAATATAAGGTAAGTACATGGAACAGGGGTAGGTTCAGGGTTAGTACTAGTTATTACCCAGTAATTGTAGTTACTAAAATAAGTACATAGTATACATGGGTAAAAAGCGTTACCAAATATTACAACATTAATAATAATGTGACACTTAAGAATCATGACATGTCTTTGCCATCACAGAAATAAGTTACATTCTAAAAGCTATTAAAATAGATAACAGTAATTTTATCATATTATTTATTTATTTTACTGCATTAATGCAGCCTTCATGACCTTCATGAAAATCATTAAACCCAAACTTTGAGATGTTGTGTACATTCAGACTAATGTAAAGGATATTTTTGTTACTCTCTCCATAGTTCCCCGAGGTCATCCCCCTGAATGTAGGAGGAACATATTTCACCACTCGGCTGTCCACTCTGCGACGTTATGAGGACACTATGCTGGCCGCCATGTTTAGTGGCCGCCACCACATTCCTCGGGATGCAGAGGGACGATATTTCATCGACCGAGATGGAGCATATTTTGGGTTAGTGTTTAGTTTAGTGAATATCTGATTATGTTTAGAGCCTAGTACCCAAAAATACAAAGCAAACATGATGATTATCTGAATTTAGCTTTTGTTTTTATTATTTCATCAGTGGAGGACTTAAATAACTGCTCGATATCCAGTTTAAAATCGCATGCTTATTAGAAGTGCTTATATATACACTTCTCTGGCTTTAGGGATATTCTGAATTTCTTGCGAGAAGGTGAGCTGCCTCAGAGGGAACGTGTTCGTGCGGTGCACAGAGAAGCTCAGTATTATGCTATTGGGCCTCTTTTGGAAAGCCTTGAAGACACGCAGCCACTTACCGGAGAGAAAGTGCGACAGGCTTTTCTTGATCTCTTGCCCTATTATAAAGGTAAAATAAAATAATTAGGGGTGTAACAATACACTCATGTCGCGATTCGGTTCGATACACGATAATGACGGTACGGTACTCTCACGATACTCTGAACAAAGCCAGCGTAAAAATAGTATATTTTTTTATTATTACTTGTAGCACATATGGTAAACGGCGATCGCGACTGAGGGGAGCCCCGCTTCCTCTAATGCCTGGTTCAGATTACACGATTTTTTTGTCTGTTACGATAGTCACTGTGTCCGATTACGCGATTTTGACTCCTAAAATCTTGTCGTGGACAAGACGCATGTCAGACTACACGTTGCTTCCTGACCAGTCATCGCATGTCGTCTTTAACAACGCGCGTGATGTCATCGAGAAGGCGAAACTAGTAGCAAGTGACTTCCAGAAATGGATGAAGCGTTGAGTGTTGTATTGGCTGTCCTGTGTTCAGAAAAAAGTAAAAAAAGAAAGAAAACCCGATCCTGGATTGCTCGAAGAGGACAGTACAGGCTCAATCCTCCAAAGAGAACTTGAGGTAAAATATTGTTTTCTTATATATTTTTTCTTTTAGTTTTAACGTTAGCATCATCGTCTATCTTTCGTTTCGCCATTTTTGAAAGTTTACGGAAAAGCTTCTCTGCTCCTATTGGTCAACCTCATGCATGTGACGGAACCGTCATGGACGACCGTTAAAAAAATTAAACATGCTATTCTTTTTGTCGTGATGTCGTGAAGCATCGCAGACGCTACGTAGGTTGGCGCCCACTATGACACACTATATGAGATGATACGATCGAATCTTGCGTCCCGACGCCCGTTGTCGTTTACGATTCCCCACGACACCCTACGTCAAATGGATCGTGCCAAAACTGGGCTAAAATCGTGTAATCTGAACCAGGCATAACTCGCACTGGGCCCCGCTCCTTGCTTGGCATGGCCCTGGTCATTACCATAAATGTAAACTTTTATTTTGGGTGAACTATACATAAACATATTGGCACTTCTGCTTTTTTGTATTGCGATATTAAAATATATTGTTACACCCCTAAAAAATATAAAGAAAATGCATAAAAAAGTTGTTTTCATTTAACTAAACATTGTTCCATTTTGCTCCAGAAAATCTGGAGCGCATTGTGGAGATCGCAAAACTTCGTGCCATGCAGCGGAAGGCTCGCTTTGCGAAACTGAAGATCTGCGTGTACAAGGAGGAGATGCCCATCACCCCTTATGAAAGACCGCTGTTCAATTCGCTGCGGTTTGAGCGTTCGGAGAGCGAGGCCAAGCTGTTTGAGCACCATTGTGAGGTTGACGTGTCCTTTGGGCCCTGGGAGGCAGTGGCTGATGTTTATGACCTTCTTCACTGCATAGTGAGTGACCTGGCAGATCGTGGCATCTCTGCTGACCAGCAATGCATTGGCGTGTGTGACAAACACCTCATCAACCACTACTACTGCAAAAGGCCCATCTATGAGTTTAAAATCACCTGGTGGTGAAGGTGAAGCGTTTTAGCAGGTGTTTTGCCAAGAACTGAGCTCTACAATGTCTGAGCAAGTGATGTCTGCTGCTGTCTACAGTTACAATGAACCAGCAAGATCAGGGAATCTTTCCTGAAATGAATGGAAATAATAATGACAAGCTTTTGAATAAGATGGCTGTTATTATGGCTCTTTTGTTTCTTGGTGAAATTGCAATTTGCAACCCAAAATTTTCTTTATGGGCAGCTCTGTCGATTCTTTAGTTTTTGTAAGTGATCGTTTAACTTAGTTTCTTTAGAATAACGCCGTAATTGTTCCCTACAGTTGATGTTTTAAAGGGGTTTTCTGGAATCGACCTCAGAGGAATTGAATTTATGTGAAACTGTGTTTTCTGTTCTAATTATTACGACATCTCTGCAAAGTACACTTTTGTGTTTAGGTGTAATGATGAATGTATGAACAGTTTGATCAAAGAATCAACCAGCTGGACTCACATTGGGAAATTGGACGTTTGTTATTGCTCGTGATGTATTGATTTTTTTTCCCTACAGTATTTTAAAATGATTATAGCCCATTTGTTTAACTTTATTTATATATGTAGGACCTGATCTGTATTATTTTGCCAGTGATGACAAGCTCTATCATGCAGATATTGACTTTAACTAATACAAAGGTCTCATCTGGGATTTACAGCCACCCAAAGCTTCACATAAAGCCTTCTAAAATAACCATACACCACTAGGCAAGCATTGAATTATTGATTTATGTAATATAAAAACCTCCTTAAAAATGTATTTTTAAGAATAAGTTTACGTACGTACTACATTGAATATGACATGAATATGAATCAAAAGAAGTATATATTTAAAATTGTTCTTAAAGACTGTTAGCCAGGTTAGATTGCCTATTTTGCTATACTTTGACTCAATGAAATTATTTTCTGCTGCCAATAGCTTTTGTCCACGCTTTTGATTTCCATAACCCTCAACAATTGCATATGATTTAGCAGTATTTGTTAATTTAATCATCTGAAACCTCAGTGAGAGCTGTGAAGGCCACATGAAGTTGCATGAGCTCTCTATGTTTTGGCAGCAGAATATCTAATATGAGATATAAATGCATCTGATAATCCTCCTAACTGGGCTTTATTTTCAGTCTTGCCCAGTTTAATTTATGTTGCTTATTTATTACTCGATGCATATTTGTTCTCTGTTGTACATTTGGTGAATCCTGTTGTTTGAATTGCATTATTGTACTGGCTCTTATTGTGCTGATAATAAACCATATATTTTGCCAATTTTTTCTTTAGAAACAGGGCATTTTTCATTTTGAACGTTTATAATAATACTTAATTTATCAGATTGAACGTACAAAAGGTGATGAAATACTGTGATGTATGCGATGTTTTTTCTACTAGGGACTGTTGACATTTGGTGCTCTGCCCATATAGCCCCGCCCACACAACGCATACCACCAGTCGCGAGAATGTGATGTCATTGTGATCCGGAGACGAGACCGCTGACGAGGAATCTGTCGCTGTCCGGTAGATTGACATTGCACACAAAAACTTGCTGTTTTTATTGAAACTGTTTTGTTTAATGTAACGTTAGTTTTTGACGGAATTATTCATATTTATTTTATATCCTGTTGAGCGGGAGTTATTGCGTTTGTTTTTACCGGCTTAGCAGTTTTGCTAGCTTGACGTGTTTGCCTCCCGCGAATTGAATTGCATTCAATGTTATTTTCAGTTGATATGTTTTCTGAGTGGATTTTAAACTCCCCATTTGACATTTAATAAATGTTTATTTAGCACTGAAAATAGGCTACGATAACGAACGATATCAGTATGTGATGTAATACTCGGGAGTTTAATGTCATGTCATCAGTGTTGATCAGAGTGTGTTTTCAAGCCTTTATTTCATTAAAATTATAAAGAGACGAGATCAAACATGTTTGAACTACTTACTTTTTTCATTTCGATCGATTAAGAAGGTGTTGTTTGACTTCAGGTGCATTCGCATTTTAATTTATATAATATGAAGAGTTCAGATGCAAAAGCCTCTAAGTGCCATTTGAAATTTTCTTCTAGAAAGATCATTTTTATCGAGCTTGTATATTTAAGTTCAGTGATTTCACTTAAATGCCAATGATAATTACCTATTAATTGTTATTTAAGTAAAATTACTGAACTTAAATATACAAGTTTGATAAAAATCATCATTAAAGAAGAAAATTTCAAATGGCATTTAGAGGCTTTTGCATCTGAACTCTTCATATATATATATATATATATATATATAGTGAAAATATCAATGTAGGTGTGAATATCTGATATTCACATAAGTTTCACTTTCAGCTCTGCTTAGATTATTGAAATGACTCCTTGTCTCGTTTTTAGCAATGTTGACATCTGCGGTATGTTCTGCATGAGTTGCGTCTGTCTGTTGTCTTGCTGCATGCACTGCAGACAGGATATGCAAATTCAAACCTGTTTCTTTACCTAGACAAAAGAGACACAATGAGTCAGCGCCCGGAGCGACGGGGGATCCATGTGGACCAATCAGAACTGCTGTGTAAGAAAGGCTGTGGTTACTATGGCAATGCTGCCTGGCAGGGCCTGTGCTCCAAGTGCTGGAGGGAGGAATACCAGAGAGCCCGGCAGAGACAGATCCAAGAGGACTGGGCTCTGGCGGAGAAGTGAGTTGGACATGCTTCTTATGAAACTCTCATGCAGGTGGAATTAAACTCTAATGGGGTTGTGATGGCCACATGCCTTTGGTGTGAGAGACCCAGGTTCGAATCCACTGTGAGACACCAATGTGTCCCTGAGCAAGACACTTAACCCCCTAGTTGCTCCAGAGGCGTGCGACCTCTGACATATATAGCAATTGTAAGTCGCTTTGGATAAAAGTGTCAGCTAAATGTAAATGTAGTGCTTGTGTTTTCTTAGTTCACGCATTAAGTAAAAGAATCATTCTACGTCGCCATGAGATAGATTCATAAAGCAAAAAATGATGTTCAGACAGTCTGATGTAAGGATACGCTTCCTGTCGCAGGCTGCAACGAGAAGAGGAGGCGGCTTATGTCAGCAGTCACAGTTCCTCTCAGACCCAGCCTCCACAGTCCCACTCTCAGCCCTCTCTCGCCACCTTCTCCAAGTTTGAGGAGAAGAAAACCAATGAGAAAACACGCAAGGTCACCACCGTGAAGAAGTTCTTCAGCCCCTCCTCCCGCACGGCACCTAAAAAAGGTATGAGGAGGGTGGGATTGGAGCGATATGAGTGTGATTAGTGTTGTTTTGCAGTAGGAGGAGTCAGCTGATGACCAGCAGTGGGTGTGGCTTGTGGATTCAATTCGGTGTTGTTTGTCTGCAATCGACAAAATTAATATTTGCTCTTGATGAAATATGCCTTAGGAATTTTATCAATGGTTGGACAAGGAAAAACTGGTTTAAAATAGAGTCAGTGATTATAGATTATTCCCCTAGAGTCCAATATAAAAAAAATCACACTTTTGCTTCTAGATTCCTTCTGGAAATCATGCCTGTTTCGTATGCAAATTACCTCCCTCGTCATCATACATAGTTCCACTTTGATTTTACCATGTCGTTAGATGACATCTCTCTGATAAAGCCTTCAACTGCCTGCATGCAACATCCAAACAGCAATTTGGAACTTATACTAGTTTAATATTAGTTTATTAGACATAAATAGTTGTAATTAAAAGGCTTTATCATTGAAACGTCAAGTATACACTAGCGTTCAAAATGTTGGGGTCAGTAAGAATTACGTTTAATGTTTTTGAAAGAAGTAATTTGATCAAAAATACAGTAAAAACTATTAGTAAAATATTACAATTTACAATAACTGTTTTCTATTTGAATATATCTAAAAATTTAATTTATTCCTCTGATGGCAGTCTTCAGTGTCACACGATCCTTCAGAATTAATTGGTAACACTTTACAATAAGTTTCATTAGTTAACATTAGTAAATGCATTAACTAACATGAACTAACGATGAGCAATGCATTAGTTACAGTGTTTATTAATCTTTGTCAAAGTTAGTTAATATAAATACAGCTGTTCATTGTGTGTTCATGTTAGTCCACAGTGCATTAACTAATGTTAACTAATACAACCTTTGATTTTAATAACGTATTAGTAAATGTTGGAATTAATATTAACTAAGATTAATAAATGCTGAAGAAGTACATGTTAACTAATGAACCTTATTGTAAAGTGTTACCAATTAATTTTAATGTGCTGATTTTCTGCTCAAGAAAATTTATTTGAAATATAAATCATAAATGTCACTTTTTATAAATGTAATGCATCCTTGCTGAATAAAAGTATTCTTTTCTTTCTTAAGAAAATATATTTCTGACCCTAAACTTTTAAACATTAGTGTCTTTTCATGATTTGATGCATTTATGTTCATTTGTGATCACATGATTTTATCATTTGTCTATCATGTTTTTATTTCAATAAGTGATCCACCCTTCATCTCGTTGCTGTTCTGCCGTTCTGTCTGATCTCCGCTCCGCCTCTCCCACATTTTCTCTATCTTTTTCTCATCTGAAACTCCTATGGTGCCACATTTGTAACCCCACAACCCCCCCCCATTTCACCTCCTCCATTTTTATGTCGCCCGTTTCCTACCCTGGGTGTTGTATTCCCCCCCTGAAAAAGAAAGCGAGAAACGAGAGAAAGAGGAGAAGTTGCAGGGCAGGAGGGAAAGCCATGGAGAAACACTCCTGAGGGATCTGAGGGGCATTTTTACCCAACCATGGGATATGGGCTCCCCCACTGAAGGTAACCGACAGAGCCTGAAGAAAGATCTGGGGTAATAAATAGGAAACGTGGGTGGAGATTGCAGTGTTTGTCTTTTCTGAGGTGGCCCACCCCGTTTTTGTGTGTTCTGTGTTGAAGAGGTTGCTGTTTAAAAGTGTCTTTACTAAAAGTACAACACGCATATATTCCCCTCAGATGTTCTTTGTGACATACTGCCCTGATCCATACTGTGTATTTGTTCATTTCTCTGTTACTTGTGTGTGCGTGAAAAAGACATGATTTCACCCTACCATTTTATTTGTAATGTTCACTGTCTCATTGTCATGCGTCCTCCTCTTTTCTTGTCAATCTGGTGGCAGCTCTGGTATCGAGGCTGAGAGGTGGGTATTAGTGCTGCATCACTGTAGCCCTCCAGCACAAATCACAGAAAACAAACCAGTGCATTAGTGTTGTGTATATATATGAGCTGCATGCATTCTTCTAACACTCCATTACTGTCAATGGGGCGTTCAGAAATACAGGTGCAACAGCATTTGCTGCGTCTGTTTGTGTAGTGTTTATTTAAAGCATGCTCGTACCAGAATTTATTACCATCTTTGACTCTGATCTGATGTCAAAGGTGTTGGCATGGAAACAGATCAATATTTTAGTGGTATGGCCTACTTTTGAGAGGGTTGTTCTCTCTCTTTGTGGGCTACAAGTTGATTTGGACTTGTGAATCTATATGAGAGTTCAGATGCAAAAGCCTCTAAATGCCATTTGAAATTTTCTTCTTTAATGATGATTTTTTTATCAAACTTGTATATTTAAGTTCAGTAATTTCACTTAAATAACAATTAATAGGTAATTATCATTGCCATTTAAGTGAAATCACTGAACTTAAATATACAAGCTTGATAAAAATGATCATTCTAGAAGAAAATTTCAAATGGCACTTAGAAGCTTTTGCATCTGAACTCTTCATATATATATATATATACATATTATGCAATTTTACATTGGTTTATTCAATAGAGTTATTCTTTATTCTTTGCAGAAAGTCATGTCTAATTCAGCCTTTATTAACGACTCGTAAATGAAGACATTTGGCTACCCATTGGACTTTGATTGTTGTAGAATGATGGGACATTACATAATTTCACATGACATTCTGCAGTGAAAACTGACTCCATTTTCATCCGATCCTTTTTAATATCCACTTTATGTTCATACGGTTTGTTTGTAAACACACTGTTCGCTTATTTCTGTTTCTCAGAGAGCCATGAGGGCAAAACGCCCAGTCCTTCCATTACCCGTCAGTCCAGCATCGAGACCGATCGTGCGTCACAAGACTTCATGGAGTTCCTCAAGACCTTGCAGAAGCCCGGCAGAGAGATCCAAAAGCAGAGCCGCGCTTTCATAGACAGCATGGGAAATAAAAAGGTCAGAACCAGGGTCACATGCCCACACCAACTTTTAGCTGTTAAGCATTTCAATAAGCATTTTTCTTTTTTTTGTTCGGATGTGCAGGATCTTGGTGCTGAAGAACTGTCTGAGTGTGTGCAGGACTTCTATCAGGGCATGTCTGACCGACTCTTGAATCATTATAAAGGTAGGATTCATTCAGAGATACTGGTTTGAATTGCTCACTGAATCCATTTGAGTGACTACTGAATCTAATTCACTTACTGACCAGATTTTTTTGTAATCGTATTTGAGAGAAGATATTATCTAAATAGTGTGTATGTACTGGCGGAGGCGGGAAATATTTACAAAATGGAACCTCTTCATCTTCAACAGATTTTTAATGAAGTGAGACCAGATCTAGTTTTAGAATTTTTATCTTAGATAAAATAAAAAATAGTTATTCCTTTTTAATCTCTTTCTCGCTGCGAATTCAGCCGAGGTAGCTGGCATGGCGTTAAACTATAAACAAACAAACATTCATATTTAGACTTCTCTTTTAATGGTTTGATCTTTTTTCCAGAAGTCAGATGAATGCTTCCTTTACAGATGTAAACCTCAGTGTGTTCCTCTTTCCTCAGGCTCCTCTGAGAAGGTGGACAGGGTGATGGACCAAGTGGAAAAATACATCATGACACGACTCTACAAGAGCGTCTTCTGCCCAGAGACCTCAGATGATGAGAAAAAAGACCTGGCCACCCAGCGCAGGATTCGGTCAGCCAGTGTTATTTTACTTTCAGTTACATATTATTTTATAGTTTAGGTTTTTGTAAAATATTTCAGTACTTCAGCTTACTTTTATTTCAGTTAGTTAGGAAGGCAACATTTCTCATTTCCGTTTAAGTTTTACATCTAATGTTTATTTATTTAGTCACAGTTTTATTTAAATGAACAAACTATTTTTAATAGTTTTGTTTTTAGTTAACAATAACAACATTGGTAAATGCTTCATATCATTGTTAAAGGGATAGTTCACTTTGAAATTAATTTTTGATATGTTTTAGCTTACCTCAAGGGCATCCAAGATGTAGGTGTCTTTGTTTCAATTTTGATATTTTTAGGTCAAACCGTTCTTGTCTGTTAGTCATATAATGGAGGTCTATGGTCACCACATCAAAGAGCATGCACAGAGAAGTCCAAATTAAACATGATTTAATGACTCGTAAACTCGAAACGAGCGGGTTTGTGTGAGAAAACGAACAGTATTTATATTATTTTTACCTCTTGTAACCACAGCCACGTCTAAGAAATCTGAGGGCACGGGCGCTTCGGTCTGCACAAGCGCCGGAAGTGATCTCTCACACGTGTACATCACTCATTGTTTACACAGGATTTCAGAAGCGTTACCTTTCACAGTGAAGATCTAAACATATTTAAATATACAGGAAATCGCAATGGAAGACGATTTCGATATATCAACAGACAACGTTGAATTTTTTCCGCAACCGCGCGAGACTGAAACACCCGTGCCCTCAGATCACTTGGACATGGCTGTTGTTACAAGAGGTAAAAACGATAAAAATTCTGTTCATTTTCTCACACAAACCACTCGTTTTGTGTCTTAGGCCATCAATGTGTACTTACATTTACGAGTCATTAAATCATGTTTAATTTGGACTTCTCTATGCATGCTCTTTGAGGTGGTGACCATAGACCTCCATTACATGATTGACCGACAAGAACGGTTTGACCTAAAAATATCACTTCCTTGAAATTTAAAGAATGCACATTCCTCAAGAAAGTACAGTGTAATGCTTTTACGGCATTCTCCTTGAAAAATGCTTGGCTGGTTTTTCAGGGCCTTACATTGGGTAACCATTCAGATGTTGTGTGTTCCTGTGGACGAGGAGATCCCAGAAGTCTCTGACAGTGTAGTCAAAGCCATCACGGGTGAGTCTGCAAAGCTTGGTGTTATTTAGTCCTTCATTTGCTGTTTTCCATCAGAATACAGATTTTATTTTGTCTCCCACAGATGTTATTGAGATGGATTCTAAGCGTGTGCCCAGGGATAAACTGGCTTTCATCACCAGTTGCAGCAAGCATATCTTCAACGCCATCAGGGTCACCAAGAACGAGCCAGCTTCTGCAGATGACTTCCTACCCACCCTCATCTATATCGTGTTGAAGGCCAACCCGCCACGGCTGCAGTCCAACATTCAGTACATCACACGCTTCTGCAACCCCTCAAGGCTCATGACAGGAGAGGATGGATACTACTTCACTAATCTGGTGGGTCTACACATAATTTTTGTGGAATAATTTGGTTCAAAACTTGTTTCTTTAATAAAAAATATGCCACAGTTTGATATCTAATGCAATGAAATTTTTCATTTATGTGCCAAAAACAGTTTAGGGCCACTGTAATTACTGCTGAAATTTAGTCATTTGGGAATAAACCTTCCTGTTTAGTCTTGTCTAGTCTTTTTGGATTCACGTTTTTTGATTGTATCTTTTCTTCATCACGTGTTTCCTGCAGTGCTGTGCCGTTGCCTTCATAGAGAAGCTGGATGCCCACTCCTTGAATCTCAGCCCTGAGGACTTTGAGCGCTACATGTCCGGTCAGGCTTCCCCTCGGAGGCAAGACGATCCTGCAGCCTGGCTCCAAAGTGGTTCCCGTTTCAATCCAGCACTTAGCCAGATCCATCAAAATCTCAGCGTCCTATCCAACCTTGAGAAAAGACAGCAGCAGGTCATAGAGGGGGCGCAGAGCCTGCAGACCGAACTGGCAGAATGGCAGGACAGCGTGGCCCACGAGGTGCAGGAGATCCTGGAGCGATACCCACTGGAGATCAAATCACGAGCATCCGCAATCGATGCGGAGAACGTGGAGAACGACAGGCTGCCACCCCCACTTCAGCCGCAAGTGTTTGCGGGTTAGCATAGCATGGTTTCCTGTGCGAATAAGCCAGAGACATGGTCGTACCAAGACGGGTAAAGCATGTTTTTATATGCAATGGCTGCTCTCGTCCAAGATCTCTGCTCCTTGTCTCCCCATAGTTGGGCTGTTACCACTCCACATGCTTTTTAAATGCTTACACGGTCCCCCGTTACATCTTTCCTGCAAACATATTCTTGTGCTGCTGATTCAAAAACTAAATACGATTTTCTAACCTGGTTTTAGAAGATCTGTTGGTAGTGTGATGTACTGAGCTGTTTTTAATTACTGAATCAAATAGCTGCTAATACGTCCTTTAATATGATTGCAAATTTGATGTGATCGTAAACCACATATCAGCTTTTCTCATGTAGATAATTCGTGTTCACTGTAGGGTTTCACCCCCATGCCTTAGTGTGATGTCTTTTTTTATTGATGTATAAAATGTTTTGTCACTCATACTGTATACTTAGGACATTTAAAGTGGAATCCCATGCAAAGATTTATGATTTTAGGTGAATTTGTGTATTTTGGTACGTTTCGAAGATGGTCATTCTTAAATGTTTATTCACATAATCAATAGGATATAATGTTGTGAAGACATTTCAGCAATAAACACTATTTACATAGGAATTTGTTTTCTTACGAAAGAAAATATTGGTATAAAGCTGTGCATTTGCTCACCTAAAATGAATGTGCAGTTCTGTCATGGTGGCCACAGGTTGTATACAAATAACTATTCCTTCTCCAGCCAGGATAGTGTTTTGAATTTGATGTCATCATTCCACATAACCAATTTAGTCGTGATCTTGTTGTTAGTTTTAAAACTACCCTAACTGTAACGGGTACTTAATTAGCAAAACACTATATTCATGTGGAAATAATTGGTTTCATGTACAGTAATGATGTTGATTTATGATATTTTAACTGAGCTGCTTTATTTATGATGTAAATATAACCTGAGGTGTGTTATTTTGCTGTCTGAATGATTATTTATCACTTCGTTGCACCGTAATATATCAACAATGCTGACATGTGATTGTAGAAATGTAGAAACCTTTCTTTTGTACCGAAGCAAACTCTTATTTATGCATGGTAAGTGAGGTTCTAGTGCTTCTAACTCTGAAATGAGTTGATTTGCGTCTCATTGGGTATAGCCTGAATTTAAATGTTTAATTTGCACGTTCACAAGGGACTTGGAAAATGGTTCATTTAATGAGCCATCAGATCCATAACAGATCTGTAGCCCCACCAAACCCGAGTCTCGTACGATGGCTCCACTGCACCTGCAGGCCTCCGGAGCTTCTCAGTATAGAATGTAGGTCGACTCTGAGTCTCTCTGGAGAGTTATACACTTCTTCACTCTACATTTACCCTAATTATTCAGTCAACATGTAACTATTTATGTTTGGTTATTTTAATCATTGATATAACATGTTCATGTTAAAAAAAAAACACCTAAACTTTATTAGTTTGACCTGCTTCAACTTTTACTGTTACCCGAGCACATCGATTTGATATAAGTTTCTAAATGTGATACTACAGTTACGTATTTAGTTACAAAAACGGTTAAAAGGACACAGGCGAAACTGAATAGTCATGAATAAAATATTTGATGTTGGCGCTTTTGAGTGGGCGTGCAAATTCTCCAAATACCCCGCCCACTCCATATGCTAGTTTGTAATTGGTTAATGCTAATACTATCGGCTACCAACAGTGAATACGATTGGCGGATACGGTCTCCCATGGTGACTGACACGGTCTCCCATGGTGACTGACATTGACATATAGGCGCTACATTCGCTGCTTTCTGCTAGTCCATAAACAAGCAGTCTGATGCTGCAATACCTGTTCATAAAACACTAAATTAGTAGCGTTTGATGTAGACAGTCGGATTGACGGGTCTGAGTGCGACATTAAAAGGTAATTGCGTTTTGATGGATGCGAGGTTTTTCTACATGGGTTGCAGAGTTTTGAGCAACCCTTCTAGCTAACTTGCTAACATGCTAACCTGTGCTACATCACCTGCTAGAATGTGTATTTGCGCTAATATTTTATTTGAACAGATTTATCAATCGTTTCTTGTCCTCTGCATTGGTATTGAGTTATATGCTCGCGCATGAAGATTATTATTAACGTTATATTGGTGAATGTGCTCCATTATTATTATTATTATTATTATCCAGATATATTTAATACATGACAGCGTTTGTTATTAGTTCAACTGGTCATTATATTGACCGTCTATGGATTATTTGATTTTTAAAGTCAACCCTGACCACTGAAAGCTTGTGTTGTGTTTGATGCGGATATGTACTTTTATAACACCATAAAGGCCTCCAATGGGAAAATTTTGAAGACTGTGTGCAACTGTGCATGATACTACTGTTATAGTCTTCAATAATGAAATGTGAGCATCTAAATGGGCTCTGCCGTCTGTTTTTACCTCAGTGAAAGCACCAGGATTCTCCTGTCAGATAAATTTGGCTGGCAGAAATCAAACTGGCAGAGATGGATGAGCAGAGTGTTGAGGTATGTTTACTGTGTGTGTCTGTGTGTGTTTTTTATACTAAAAGGCACCAAGTTTAAAATAATAAATAAATAAATTATCAGAGACAAAAACTCGACAAGGACACAGGAAAAGTCTGTCAAGATGTACTCACCCTTATGTGAACAACTTTCCTTCTTCATTGGAACACATAATGTGAATCTATCTATTAGGAATTTTCTAAACACTTGTCAAAATTACAAAACTGACTCAGAACTCCCAAATTCAATTCAAGTTGATTTGTATAGCAATTTTTGCAGTGGATATTGTTTCAAAGTAGCTTTACAAAAAAAAAAAAATGCTTCTTCCAATGTTACAATTTAGGAAGTATTTTGTATCAGCCAGAGATGAGTGTATGAAAGCAATGTCCATATGGCAGTAATGCACAGCTATAATATAATATGTTATGTGGATAGTTAACGTCGCATATTCAGTTAAGCAGACAGCAAATTTGTTAGGCTGCAATTATAACTTTTGGTAGTAATGATTATAATGTAAAGATCATTTTACAATTAATGGGAATATTTGATAGTTTTGTATGTCAATCCACAATTGCGGTCATCTGAAGACTAGAGGTAGAAGAATTAGCGTAGCTGCTGTTCAGAGCATCATTTTTCATACTGATGTGATGAATTCGATCTTCAAGCAAAAAGAATTTGATGAAATATTTGAATCCACAATCTGATTTCTCGTGAACTCGTGATGCAGCCTGAATCATAATCAAAATCACACAAGTTCGTTCGTTGGCCAGAGCAGAACTGGCCCGCTGACTGACCTCCATTCTGTTACCTGATAGAGTTTGGATTTCTTGCTACTGTCGCCTCTGAGGACGTGTAATATTCAGCAATATTAGTGATTTGACTGCATTGACACTTTTGGATGAGAACTGAACTGGATTATTAAATCACTGAACTGACACTATTGAACACTATTTTGTTTTAGAGCTGCTGTACAGCTGAAATGAACTCTGTATCATTGAATTATTTTCCTATTATCACTGTAAAGCTGCTTTTGATGCTTTATGTAAATAAAAGTGACCAAACTAAATGTTAGTTAGGTTGTGAGAAGCACCAAATTACAAAAAAATATAATAGGTGATATAATAGGCGATATAATAGGTGTCTTCATCGTAGTCTACATACGTCATACCCAAGTTTATTGGATGATTTGTAATGATCTTATCGGATTGCTGAAAGCAGGAATCATACGTTTGTCTGAATTGCCTCTTCACTTGCATCCCTCTTCAGAGTATTGCGGAAGTCTTCCGCTGCTTCATTTGCATGGAAAAGCTTCGCGATGCCCGTCTCTGCCCTCATTGTTCCAAACTCTGCTGTTTCAGCTGCATACGGGTGAGCAAACACGTACACACTCATTAACACACAGCCAAGAGGAGCTCACCGTCTACCAGGGCTCTGTGTAATGAATCAACACTCCATGTGCTCTCTTTATTTTCACTTCACAGGATAGAAGTACATTCATGTAAGGGGATTTGGTTTTAAAAGTATTTTTTGGAAAAATGACACACTTCAACTTTAACTGCGGGTCTGTAGATAAACTATAAATAGACTAGTCTTAAAAGTGTCTCACCTCTTTTCTTTCCTGAAGACTGGTCCAAATCAGTTCCATAAAAAAGGCAGTTCTCTTGTCTAACTGCTAGTTGGTCAGACTAGTTCTTAAAATACAGTCATAACATAGTGGGTATGTTTATGCACCTGGCCCCATGTCTAAAAGATTCTAATGAGCTGTATAAATGCTTTTTAGAGGCTTTCCAAGTGCATGTTGAGAGGAATCCCACTAATAAAACTCTTAAAATGTATTTTAATAATTGACCTTTTACTGATTTGAAGGATAAGCTAAGCTAGCATTTATAAATGAGTACATTTTGTTCTTTTTGTTTCTCTTCTTTGCAGCGATGGCTGACAGAACAGAGAGCTCAATGTCCCCATTGTCGGTAAGTTCTGAGGTTCAACTTCAAATGATGCTTTGAGCTCTGACAGTCTTTGGAGTTAATCTGGAGGATTATGTATTGATTTTTCTATTGTTGGAGTTCATTTCAGGGAAGAATTGATTAGCTGCATTAAAGAAACCACATCCAAAAAAACTTTACAAAACTGGACCGGAGCCACCTGATATTTGGCAACAGAAACGCACTAACATAATTGTCAAAGCAGTTTGAAGTGTGTTCAAAATAGTGCTCTATAATTAAATCTCAAACACAAAAACATCTTATACTTGTTTTCGGTTGATGGAAAAAAAGGGGGGGAAAAAAGGAGTTTCAAAATAATGACAGTACACTCGCAGAAAAAAAAAGGTACAAAAGCTGTCACTGGGGTTGTACCTTTTCAAAAGGTACACTTTTGTACCTAAAGGGTGCATATTGGTACCTTAATAGTACATATTAGCAGCTAAATGTACAAATTAGCACATAAAAGGGGCCTTTTACCTTTTGAAAATGTACAGCCCCAGTGACCGCTTTCGTACCTTTTTTTCTGAGAGTGTATGGTAGAACCAACTTGAATCCACAGTTTGCAACACTGTCCTCTCTTCCTTTAAAAAAAAGTGGGAATAATAATAATAAATATTTGTATGGTCATTTTAGCTAATCCAAATTGTAAATGTTGAATTCAGAGCTCCTCTTCAGCTGAGGGAACTGGTCAACTGTCGCTGGGCAGAGGAAGTGACTCAACAACTGGACACACTACAGCTCTGCAACCTCACAAAACACGAGGAGAACGACAAAGACAAGTGAGCCATACACTTATTCACACTGAATATTAATGCAAGTCTAACAGCTCCAGGGTGATGTTTTTCAAATATGGACACTTTTTGGCCCTGTTAAATAACTATTTTTAAAATAAAATTATGTTGGTTATGTTTGTTTTAAAAGAAAGAAATTAATACTTTTATTCAGCAAGGACACATTACATTAAATCGAACAGAAAACATTTTTTTTAACATTATAAATGTCTTTACTATTTAAAATAAATGCTGTTTCAGAACTTTCTATTCACCAAAGATGCCTAAAAATGTATCGCCGTTTCCAACGTTTTCAACATAAGAACATTTTCTTGAGCACCAAATCAGTATGATAGAATGATCATGTGACAGTGAAGCCTGAAGTAATTATGCTGAAAATTCAGCTTTACATTACATGGATGAAATACATTTTATACACGTATATTATAATATTTTACAGTATTACTGTATTCACTGTATTTTTGATTAAATAAATGCAACTGTGGCATAAGAGAGTACCTTAAAAACATTAAAAATCATACGGGCCCCAAACATTTGAACAGTAGTGCGTCAATACAATTAATAGTTCTATATATTAATCACTGTGTGTATGTGTGTGTGTGTGTGTGTGTGTGTGTGTGTGAAATTGATATTTAGTATTACATTCTAATTTAAGTATATAAGATTTTCGTAATTTTTTACACTTTAAACACATTAAAGCGTTTAAAATGTGATCATTTTTTATCATCTATGCATAAAAGGGTAGATTAGCAAAAAATAGTCACGATAAAATGTTTATATATATATATATATATATAAAAGATCTGCCACAGAGAGTATACTGGATTTCATACTCATTTGATTAAATAACTAACTTCATACTAACTTTAATACTGACTGCCAGTGATACTCTCCTAACTCCTAACAGGTGTGAGAACCATCATGAAAAGTTGAGCGTGTTCTGCTGGACTTGTAAGAAGTGCATCTGTCACCAGTGCGCTCTGTGGGGAGGCATGGTATGTGTTTCTGTCTTCAAAACGCATTAGTCAGGCTGGTGGATTACATCTATGGTGTCATTTCCTCCTCGGATGAAACATGACCGGTCACACTTAGGAGCATATTATCAATGAATAACACTGCACCTAATGATGTAAGTCAGTCTCAAACAGGAACTTCTCCTCCCTCCACAGCACGGAGGTCATACGTTCAAACCCCTGGCCGAGATCTACGAGCAGCATGTGACCAAGGTGAACGAGGAGGTGGCTAAGCTGCGCCGCCGGCTGATGGAGCTCATTAGTCTGGTTCAAGAAGTGGTAAGCACCCTTGCTTCTCATTCACGCCCACTCGCAACATTTAGACGAGTTTAGAGTTGACAACTCATAATGGATGATAGTTTACAAGCTTCAAATGCCTTTTAGATGGAACTGCTAATGACAAATGTTATCTAATTACATGTGTTTCTGGTTTGATAAGTGGCGTTTTACATAATGTGTTGCATAATAAAGACGTTTTACATAACTCCAGGATGCCAAGAAACCCACATATATCCATCAGTTACTGATTATAGCACACTTTTGAATCCTATGTCCGGTGATTGTCCAATAGAGGGCACCACAGCACATGTATCCACAGCAAATATAAGATATATTCAAGATGCACAAAAAACATCTAGTGGAAAGTATTAAAGCTGAATTTTCAGTATTATTACTCCAGTCTGTGAAGGATCAGTGTCACAAGTCATTACAATATGCTAATTTGGTGCCCAAGAAACATTTGTTGTTATTATCAGTGTTGAAACATTTTTGTGGAAACCATAATACATTTTTTTTTTGGTTTCTTTGGTGAATAGAAAGAACAAAAGAACAGCATTTATTTAAAACTCTTTTTTTGTCTGAATGAAAGTATTATTTCTTGCAACAACAACAAAATCTTACTGAGCCTCAAATATTGAATGGCAGTGTGTTCATCCACATACTTTTGGCCAGTAATGTGAATCCAACTAAGCTAAAGAAACGTATTCTGCGTTCATTCAACCACATTTTCTTTTTTTTCTTTTTTTTTTTTAGGAGAAGAACGTTGAGGCGGTGCGTGGGGCGAAGGATGAGAGGGTGAGGGAGATCCGGAATGCTGTGGAAATGATGATCGCTCGACTTGATAATCAGCTCAAGAACAAACTCATCACGCTCATGGGTACAAGCATGCTTTTCTTCTGACATCATTGTTATATAACTTGATCTTTGAGGTCATTTTGGTCTGATGTAGTGTTTCTGCACCCACAGGACAGAAGACCTCTTTGACACAGGAAACAGAACTGCTGGAGTCTCTGCTGCAGGAAGTGGAACATCAGGTGTGTGGAGTTATTCTATGAGTAAAATAATACAGACTTATAATACAGAAAATAATACAGAATTATATTTCAGATGCACTATTGCTACCGTAAATCAAATAAGCACATTTGACCGAAAAAAGGAGGACAAACCAAATACTAAGTCCTTCTAAAAATGAAAGTTGATGTTTCAGTTTAACTTTTCACTTACATTGTTGATTGAATGAATTTGCAATGGCAAAAATAGCATTAAAGTGTGACGTGTGTTTCCACCCTACAGCTGCGTTCATGCAGTAAGAGCGAGCTGATCTCCAAGAGTCCAGAGATCCTGCTTATGTTCCAGCAGGTTCACAGGAAACCAATGCAGTCTTTTGTCACCACTCCTGTCCCACCAGACTTCACCAGGTATGCACATTTAGATACTGTGCCTCTTCATGCAGAGATGGGGTCTCAGTGAGCTTGGCAGACTGTGAATAATGAAAACTCTCTCGGCTAATAGAGCCGTTCAATCACAGTGTCTATTTGTAGGCAACACGGTTGGCTACATCCCTTAAAATAATGCTCCTTTATTTACAAATGAATTAAAGTTTGTGGTCAACATTTCTTGAATAGACTCCCTCTGCAGTATAAATCACATGCACTCGTTTGTTCTCAGTGAGCTGGTCCCTGCCTATGACTCCAGCACTTTTGTTTTGGCAAACTTCAGGTAATGACCCTCCCTTTGTCTCTCTTATTAATTTATTTCTTAAATGGTGCATTAGTTCTCTTGCATGACTTGAATTGTTGTCTGAAGTACTCTGCGTCAGAGAGCCGACCCCGTCTACAGCCCCCCGCTCCAGATATCAGGCCTTTGCTGGAGGTTGAAGGTTTATCCGGTACGTTTGTCACAAATTGAAATTCAGATTTTTTTTTTTTAAACTCTTCTTATTCTCATAGACTTTGCGTTTTTGTGGTTTAGGATGGAAATGGAGTTGTTCGGGGAAACTATCTCTCTGTTTTTCTGGAGTTGTCTGCGGGGCTTCCTGAGACGTCCAAGTAGGCCGCACTCACTGATCTTGCTGCATAGTCTAACAAATATCTTACTTTTTTCATGCCTAACTCATTGCATTTCCTCTAGATATGAATACAGGGTGGAGATGGTCCATCAGGCCTCGAGTGACCCCACTAAAAACATAATTCGGGAGTTTGCATCAGACTTTGAGGTGGGCGAGTGCTGGGGGTATAACCGGTTCTTCAGGTTGGACCTTCTCGCCAGTGAAGGATACTTGAATATGCAGACTGACACGCTTGTGCTCAGGTGCGAGCTTGCATATTTAAATTAGACCTTTTTTATAGCTCTAATAGCTCCTTTAATATTAAAGGGGTCATGAACTACATTTTTAAAAAAAAATTATATTCCTCATTGAGGTCCACTTATGATGTTAGCAAGATTTTTGCTTCAAAAAAACATAATTTAGAAGTAAAAGGCAATTTTCTATCCTGTTTTTGACCCTCTCTTTGAAACAACCCATTTTGATAGGCGTGCCGCATTCAAGACTTGGAAGTAAACACCCACTGCTATGATTGGTTAACACCGTGTCTACACCAGACGCAAGCGACGCGATACAACAAAAGTAAATAGAACCCATTAAAATCACTGACGCTGTCTACACTGGATGCGGCACGATGTGACAAATTCCTGAGGTTTTTTTTGCCGTGGTCGCTTTGTCACGTCCGGTGTGGACACGGTGTAACCGTTTTGCAAAATATTTTTCAACCTCCCCGCTACACGTGTGGAATTGGTTTGAAAACTTCTGATGTTCGCCATACATGTTCCTCATCCCGAATCAGAAGACAAACCTACACCTCTAATAACCGTTTGGTAATTATTTATATTTATTCCTTATGTATTAGTGAGGTAGTATTGTATTTTATTACATTAAATTAGTGTTGAAACCACACTGCAGAAAGCTACATAGATTCATTTTTCCAACTGTGAAACATTTATGCGCATTACATCATTTTGGGAGATTGGTTTCAATAAAAGCTGTTTTTGGACTAACAAGGAAGTTTTGAGTTCTGGAACTTAAAGCATATTTTTATAGCAAAATTACCTATATGTCAAAAGGTCAAGGAAATTCATGACCCCTTTAATATACTTTGCACCTGTGTTAGTTATTAGAGCCTTTTGACACAGAAAGCATAATTGTGTTCAAAAACATCTTAACTTTAAAATCTGAACCATTTTCTCTGCTTATAGAATAACCATTCAATGTATCGGATACAGGGGTGTGTCCAGTCTATGCTGTCTCGTTCATTTCTCACGCTCTGCTTTTTCCATTAATGTCACAGGTATCAAGTGCGATCACCTACGTTTTTCCAGAAGTGTAGAGATCAGTATTGGTATATAACTCAGCTGGAGTCGGCCCAGTCCAGTTACGTTCAGCAGATCAACAACCTAAAAGAGGTCAGTGTTAAAGATTGGCAGTTATGTGTAGTTCTATGTAGCCTGGCTAGAAGAAACTACATTGCTTTCTTCTATACAGACTGACACGAATGTATTTATGAATACATTTACTTTTCATGTAATATTAATGTTTTTAAGCTAACTAAATAGATAGTCCACCCAAAAATAAAAAAATCTGCCATCATTTACTCACCTTCATGTAATTCCAAACCTGGAAGTAAGATATTTTGAATAATGTTGGAAAGAGAATGGCTCCTATTGACTTCCATAGCATGCTTGATCCATACCGTGGAAGTCAATAGGAACTGAAACTGTTTTCTTTCCAACATTATTCAAAAGTTTTGCAAGTTTGTAACAACATTAGGTTGACTAAATGATGACAGAATGATTTAAGGTGTGATGTGTGTTACTTAATATTTCTGTTCAGAGGTTGGCCATAGAACTATTCCGTCGGCAGAAGTCACGGAGTTCCTCTCCACCTGATCGACGTCTCTGCCCCACAACTTCCTCCGGGAGAGACTCTCGTCAGGGGAAGAGCTCCTTACTGGAGGAAGGGAGTCAGGCAGCATCAGTGGGGACGAAGGAAGATGAGGATGAAGAGAAGACTCAGCATGATGACTCTAATGTAAGGCCTGAAAGAGCAGCGTGATGACGTTCATAGCTACTTTTTTTATTTTAACCATCAAATGTAAAAAAAAAAACTCTTCCCTTTGAGAACTAGAAAAGTGCAGTTTTACTCTTATAAGATATTATCCATCATTTCATCATAGCCACATCTTTAATTACATCTGTTTCATCATCCTCATCTAAAAGTAGGCTGTGTTTTTAGGCATTTAACATTCACATCAGCGTACACTCATTGTGATCTCTAAAGAAAACAAGCTTGCATACTAATGTAATGTAGTAATGTTCTTGGAGCTATTTGATGTTATATTACGCACATTGGGATGAGTTTGATGATGATGTGTTGATGCAACGTTAGGAGTTGTCTGACGGGGATCTGGAGGTGGACTGTTTAACTGGAGATGAAGATGTCAATCCTCTGGATGGAAGCAGCACCTCTGGAAGCTCCACAGCCACCAGTAACACGGAGGAGAATGACATTGACGAAGAGACCATGTATGTACAAGATTTACAGACAGCCTTACTAAAATTTCAGAATGTGCTTTTAAAGCAGATACACTTGACTTGTTAATTCACCCAAAATATAGGAATATTCTTTCATCATTTACTTACTGTTCTGTTGTTTCAAAATTAGTCGTTCTTTAACTCGCTCAAAGCTATTATATGGTTTCAGAAGTCATTGGAAGTCAAAGAGACTTTTTTTTTTTAACTTGACAGTCTCCATTAATTTCCCTTTTTTTTCTTTTTTTTTTTTCGTTTTTTTGGTTACAAACAGAAGAATATATATATATATATATATATATATGAATATATACAGTATATATATATATATATATATATATATATATATATATATACACACACACACACATATATACATATATACATATACATATATATATATATATATATATACATACACATAATACATAAATGTCAATTTCTGTATATAAAATCAGAACAAAAAAACATTAATTTTCTTTTATTAAGAAATATGCTGTTTGGAGATTCTTTTGAAGGTTTTTATTTGAAAGAAAATAAACTTAAACAGCATGAGAGTGATTAAATAATGACAGGATTTTCTTTTTTTGGCTAAACTATTTCTTTTGACCCAAGTAAAATCAGGTGACATTGTTACTAACAGCTTTATATATGTCTCATCCAATGAGGTTTTAGAGACCGAATTATTTTATTTTTATAGTAATTGATGGAAAACAGCACTTGACGAAAGTCACAAGCTTCACTGTGGTACGTATGTAGATCAAGTAGATCTATTGAGAGTGTTTCTGGCAAAATCGTGATCAGCTCTAATAGCGTTTTTCTATTTGTTTTCTTCCCCCGTATAGCAGTACTCATGATTTGCTAGGTCACACCCTTATGGTGTGGTAAATACTAGTGTACTAAAATGATTGCATAAGGGATGGTGCTTTGTGTGCCAGAGTGTAACAGCTGTATCCTCCTCCTGACTGGAAAACACAGTTTAATTAGGGCTGCTACCACAACTGTGACAGGAAGCCCCTCGCGCACTGTGTTCAACCAGAGAAGAGCCGTTCTATCTACAGTACCCTGTCCTATCACGATCTGAGAAAATGAGCACTATTGGCAGCTTTGACTTGTGTAGGCTCTGTGAGAGTGCTCGTGTTTCTGTAGTGAGGTGTTGAAGTCAGAACCTCACATGTTTCTGCTCATGCTGCCGGCTACCGCCTGCTCACACGGCTCCCAAATGCACACACTGCTCCAACCAGATGAGACGAATGAGTCATCAGAGCCTCTACCTCCTGCTTACAAATGCTCCTTCTCACAGAATCTCTTTTCCAACGTGCACAGCGCACACATATGATACGTGCACTCTTGTTCTCAGGCCCACGCTCATGCTCTCACACCTTTGACTCCATTTGCTCGAGTGTTTTGTGTGTGCGCCCATGGACTAACCGTTGCCTTTTAGGATAAAGTAGGGGAGAGGGGGAATATAAGGTTAGGACCTTATTATCATGTCAAATGCATTTTCTGTGACCTCTTGAGATTGCATGTTTTTGATTTGATTTTTCTTGTTTCTTGTTTAAAGGAGTAGTTCACTTTTAAAAAAACAACTTTTGCTGATAATTTACTCACCCCCATGTCATCCAAGATGTCCACGTCTTTCTTTCTTCAGTCGAAAAGAAATTAAGGTTTTTGATGAAAACATTGGGACATTTGATGACTTCACTGGGAACCAAACGGTTCAAGGTCCAAATGAGAGTTTCAGTGCAGCTTCAAAGGGCTTTAAACGACACCAGACGATGAATAAGGGTCTTATCTAGGACCCTTCGAGTCATGACTCGAAAAAAGATTTGTTCATTTTGATGAACGAGTTTGAACAGGAGAGTCACGAACGAGAATCACAAAACAGAGCAAGACGAGCATTTGTTATTGTAAACTTTTTTATTTATTTTTTAAATGAGCGATCGTTTCGCTAGATAAGACCCTTCTTCATCGTCTGGTGTCGTTTAAAGCCCTTTGAAGCTGCTCTGAAACTCTCATTTGGACCTTGAACCATTTGGTTCCCATTGAAGTCCATTATATGGAGAAAATCCTGGAAAGTTTTCGTCAAAAACCTTAATTTCTTTTCAACTGAAGAAAGAAAGACATGGAAACCAGGAAAACCAGAGAAGTCTTGATTGTATGGTTATTTCATTTAAAGCCACACAATCCCTGCAATGTACATCCACACTTTTTTTCCAACATATAAAGAGAAACCCACAGAATTGTTTTTTTTTTTTCTTCTATATTTTATTAAAAAGAAAAGAAAATCCAATCTACAAAGAGAATTTGTGTTGGTGGGGCCAGTGCAAGTACTAGTAGGGCAAGCAAACATTTGTTCTATGTGTCCGTGTGGAGTCTCAGCTTCTATAAATACTGAAGTGGATCAGCGCAAAGAACCGCTGGAGAGGACTGAGTCATCACAATGTTGAGCCTGAGACAATGGTGCATGTGTTACCCTTACTCACAGACACACACACATACATACTCAGCAGTAAGCTTGGAGCAGAATGCTATCAACACCCCCCTGTGGAGAAGCTTATTTCAGACCATACCACTTCTCACTATTAACAGGGGGAGCCACGCAAATACATTTAAAGCATGTGACTATACGCTGACATGATGCCCGGCCACGCCTCATTTAGATCTATTAGGATCCAATTAATAATTTCCACTCATACACCAAATATTAGAGCTGATCTGGTTATGCATTGTAGTTTTGTTTACTTGCTGCTGACATTCCACTAGTTGCTGAGAAATGATACAAGTGTGAATTGTTTCCATCTGTCGTAGGTCTGGTGAGAATGATGTGGAGTACACTGGGAATCTAGACCTTGAGGAAGGCGAATTACCTGATGATGTTGCCGGGGCAACAGGTGAACCAGATTTTCTCCATCCAACCCTCACTGATACTAATAATGCTGTTTCTCTAATGAAAAGCCAATGTCATGCATATGGCAATCTGGTGTGTTGAAACACTTGGCTTTGAAGTGTCATCGACTGCGGCACGCTTTTAATCAGTTTTAGTCATGAAACCGAGCCAAATTACCATATCAGCCTTTGAGGATTTACTGCAGTTTAATACGCGGTTAGAGCTTCTGCTGAAAGACTGTTAGTGTTTGCTAAATCAAAATGACATTTAATAATTCCCTAAAAAAACTATATTGTTTTTAGAGTTGAAACCGCTGAGCGGTGTTATTGTTATTGTTAAAGTCGGCATGAAACTAAAGTTGTGATCAACTTTTGAGTGAAACTGCCTCTAGAACGAGAAACAAAAATTGTAGGACGGGACTTGATTTTGTCCATCGGAAATTGATTGGATCGTTGGATTGCTGTTATCTCATGTGAGTGACAGGTTGCTGGAGGGCGAAATTATTTTGATGAAAGTTTGTGCATGGATAAGTCATTTATAATAAACAATGCAATATTCCATTAAAAATAATAATTGTAAGTTTTGATTTCATGGGGACTTGATAAAACTGGTAATTGGAAAAAGAATCTAAAATATAAATATATTAAATGAAAAACTTTCATTATTTATTTTCAGGTAATTACCAAGGCAATATTTAAATTACTTTAAGATTATGAACTAAAACTGGAAATACATTTAAGCTAAATGGAAATATATATATATATTTTTAATAAGACCGAAACTAAAATTAAAAACTTAAAGTAAAGTTATTAATAAAAAAATATATTAATATTAATTAAAATATTAATACATACTATAAACATATATTAATAAAACTAAAATGACACTGTAGCTGAGAAACAATTTATACACATAATTTACATAAACGCATTACCACCTTCTGGTGTGTGTATTAAAAAATATTCCATTGTCAATTATTTGTGAGTTAATTTAGATGTTTTCTTAAAATTCTTGGTATAGTCCAGATTAGCATGGATATTGTATAATTTGATAATAGATGACATAATTTCAGTAGTCAATACCAATAGCAAGAAAACTAAAAAAAAACAAAAAAAAACAGCAAGAACAAAAGTGTATTATACACTCTTTTATTAAAATTACATTTAATTGAATTAAAATAATGAGATAAAGCCTAAACCTAAAGACTAAACCTTTGACCTATTTTCGATCCGTACGCTACAAATTGTGATGTAACCTACTTGATCTACTTTTACTTGCTCCTGTACTTTTCATATCTCTACTGGCTTCCACCTTAACCAAAGAGTATAGAAGAACAAGAGGCGAAATGCTGATGCTTTTTTGGTAACAGCCACTAGATGGCGCTTTGGTAGCGCGGCCGCCATATCGGGGTCAAAATTCTAATTGAGGTAGTTTTTCAGTATTTCCATTGTATGCAACTTTACACTTTTACTACTATTATTAGTAATTATTAGTGTCCGTTATCCTGTAACTAATTGCCACTTTGGACATTGGCTGTGTTTTTTTGTTTGTTTACATAGTCTTGCTTTAACAGTCATTGATACAAGATAGGCTAGTACTGCAAAAAAAAACAAAAAAACTGTTTACTGTAAAGCTATTCTATTGCTGTTATATATTTATTGTCAAACATTTACATTTTAGTACAACATTTATTTGCTGAATTAATTTATTTCATTATAGATAACTTATTTTTGTAAGTAACGTTATGTGTACCTCCCGGGAAACGGTCCAATGTTATGTCTCAAGTTATGTGGTGGGTAAAAGCCTGGTTAAGTAGCAACTTCTTTTTAACGGCTATAAAGTTAACTGTTGTGAGTTAAATAATTATTTCAACCTAAAAATGATCTCCGCACTGGACTAAATATATGTATATTATATGACTGCCGAGTCGCTTTCACCCCGAAATGGCAGAAGCGTAGGGCTGCTGCTGGGCGCTGGTGTTGCAATGGAACGTTCAATTGGCTTTCACTTCTTGTCAATATACGTTCTTTGTGTAAGGGTAGCATTATATATACTGTAGTGAAAGTCCTCTCTGTACTAACTGTCTCCCCCTGCTGGTCAGGAGATTCGGGTGCCTGTGCCCGGGGCTCAAGGCGCGGGGCAGGTGCAAGTTCAGCCAGCCTCCTGGAGATCGACCCGGTCATCCTCATCCAACTCTTGGACCTGAAGGACCGCAGTCATGTGGAGTCACTGTGGGGGATGCAGCCCCGCCCCCCTAATACTGTCCTCCAGAGCCAAGGTGTCAATGATGTCATCAATTATTAATAATTAAACATACTCTAAAGTGTCTGTAGCATCTAAAGTCGGTATGATTCATGACTCACTAACCATTTTTGATTGACAGCTGCTGCGGTGCCCTCCCGTAAAGAGCGCGAGCGTCGCCCTCAGGCGGTGCGTCGGTCAGCCCCGGACTCGGGGGTCCTGATCAGACTGAAGGCTCAGATGGCAGAAGTGCGCAGTAAGATGTCAGACGTGAAAGGGCAGCTGGAAGCTCGCAGTGGAGCCGGTCGAGTCTCCTCTCAGGAAGCCTCGACCCACGAGCAGGGCCCCTCCATGGACTCAGAGATGGGACCCAGCCGCAAACCCAGTGAACTGCTCTTCAAAGCGCCCATTTCATCAAGACACTCTCGCAGTGGTATGCATGAGCTGTTTTTAAAGGTTTATTTTGGCCATTTTTGCTTCTTTTCAGACAGTACGATTGGAGAGAGGACAGTTAGCAAATGGGAGATGTGATTCGGGTCGCACAATTGTGCACACGAGGCATCAGCAGTGAGCTAGATACTCCTCATACATTGTGTCATTTAGGTGCCTTTTATAAAAGTTTTTGTGAAATTAATTTTTAAAAGGACAGACAGATATTCCATGTAGTCTTTAAAATTATTATGAGCTCCTAAAACTGCTTGCGTAATGATTGTTAAATAATTAGCAAAATGCTCTGTAGAATATTTTTAGATGGAGGGTGGCATATCACAACTGCACGAAATGTCAAAAATGAGGCTGTTTATTTTTTGTATAAGGTATTAATTTAGTATTTATATAGAGATCAAAATCATTTTTTAAAACAACATTACCATCTACAGGATATATAACATTTTTGTACTCATACTTCATATTTACACTACTGTTCAAAACTTTGTGATCAGTAAGATATTTTATTTCGTTTCATATAACACTTTTATTTAGCAAGGAAGCACTAAATTGATCAAAATACATAAAATATTATTCTAAATACTACACTAATCCAAATAAATGCTGTTCTTTCTATTCATAAAAGAATCCTAAAAAAAATGCGTCATGCAGAAATCTGGTTTCCACAAAAAGGTCCCACTTTATATTAAGTGGCTTTAAGTACCATGTACTTACATTTAAATTAATAATTTAATACAATGGACTTATTGTGTACATACATGTTTTTACATTGTACTTATATTTAAAAAATACCAGCATGTAATTACAGCCGTAATTAATTTATGTAATTACATCTGTAATTACACAGCTGACCCATCCCTTACACTTAAACCTACCCTTAAACCTACCCATACCACCACACCTGTCCCTAACCTTACCTGTATCCCACCTCAATAGCACCAAAAGTGATTTACAATACAACATGAGCACAATAAGTACATTGTACTTATTTTTAAATGTAAGTACATAGTACTTAAAGCTACTTAATATAAAGTGGGACCCACAAAAATATTCATTCGAATCAGATGTTTACAATATTTATAATTCTTAAAAAGAATTAGTTTCTTGAGCAGCAAATCAGCATATTAGAATGATTTCTGAAGGATCATGTGACACTGAAGACTGGAGTGATGATGCTGAAAATCCAGCTTTGCCATCACAGGAATAAATGATTTAAAAATAAATAATAATAAATTATTATAAAAATAATAATAAATGATTTTAAAATATACCACTATTCAAAAAATTTAAAATAATAATACATTATTTAAAAATATTTTTTTATTTGTAATAATATTTCACAATATCTCTGTATTACTTTTTTTTATTATTAAATAAATGCATCATGAGCATACAAGATAAAAATATAATAACATTTTACAGACCCCTAATCTTTTAATGGTAGTGTATATTGTTGTAGATTCAGCCTGACTTTGTTTTGGTCTTCGCTTTAGGGGTGAAGAAGGCTGGTTCGCCTAAGCAGGAGAGTGTGGGAGCGCTGGCCGGACTGTCCCTGCGCCGGACTGTGGATGCCGGAGAGAAGGAGCTGAGAGGAGCGGGCCGAGAGTCCCCTTCTGAACCTGCTCTGTGTCCCAGAGAGGGACCCTCCTCCTTAGATGGTTTGTACACTACACTGTTCATCTCGTAATTATTCAAATGAAATGAGATTGTCAGCATACAGTCTTGTGAGGAAAACGCATTGCATGCTGCTTTTCAGCATATTGCACAAGTAATGCTTTATATGTCGCTTTGCCCATCCCTAGATGCAACCCTAGATTTTGGGGAAAAGCAGACTTCTGGGAAACTCAACCCTGATATTTCAGGGCATCTTCAAATGGTCTGAAATGGCATTTATCTGTGTTTTGCAGGCTCCCTGAAAGCGCGCAGTGTGCAGAGTTCTCCTCCCTCGCTGGGAAGCAGCTCCTCTTCCTCCGATAAGCCCTCTGGCTCCACACACGAGGAGCTGCTGTACGGAGCTTCATCTTCAGACCTGTTCAGCATCACCGCTCTCAATGGAGCGGCTGCACCCGGCACCAAACAGCGCAGGGGTCCAGCCGCTGGGTAATGCACATAAAACAAGCCATCGCTCTGTAATTGTTGCTGTGTCCGAAATCTCCACTCAAAGCACTACTCCCTACCCCCTATGTTGGGGGTAGAGAGTAGAGTAGAGCACTATAAAGTGAGCTCACCAGCATAATAGAAACAGCACTTTCGGACACTGCTCGATCGTCTCTCGGCGCCGTCGATTACATAATCTGTTTTTTAAAATAAATACATTACATTATATTGAGCTTATTTCTCCAAAATTTAAAAACTAAAAGTGATTTCCGGCCGTTTTTGTTATAATGCGCTACTCCACACATGATTATAACTTATTTTTACGATCCGCGCAATGCATGATGGTATGTAGGGCTTAGGTTAGTGACCATCGGTTGTACAATACTTTTCAAAATGCATTCTGGGATACATTGAGTGGACTATATAGGGTATAATAATCATCACTATACATTCGGACAGCACTACAAAATGGCGAGCTCACTATATAGTCCACTATATAGTGAGTAGTGGGAGATTTCAAACACAGCATGTGTGTTTCCGTTCATGAACAAATCCAGTAATTGGGCTTGGTTTGAAGGTTGGTGTTTTTAAACCTAGAATAGACATTTAAATGCTGATGAGATCCTCAGAAATGTTGCACTGATTTTAATTAGTCATAATTTGTTCCATTCAATAACATTATCATAATTTGCCGAGTTTGATTCTGATGCTATAAATCAGTGTATGGGCTTTGTATTAACTCAAAGAAAGAGACTTTGCATGGTTTTCTTCCCTCCACAGTGAATAGTAAGGTAAAATGACACACCAGAGCCAAATATTAGCATTGTGAAAGCTATTGTTTAAGTTTTGCTGGTTTTGATTTGTTTAGTTGTTTTTTTTATATAATATTTTTGGTTTGGTTTCACATATTTTGTTTAGTTAGTTTGTTTCATGTAAAATAACAAGACACATAGGGGCTTAGATTAAGCCAGGATTATACCAGAAGGCATTGGTTTAGTTTTTTAGCTTGTTTTGCATAAAATAGCATGATACATAATGTTTGTTTTTTTACCATGCTAACAAGATTGTGTCCCTCAGGCCTGGCCTGCTGATAGACAGCTCTCTGAACTGTGATCAAGAGAGTGCCTGTGAAATCCAGTCACTGCTGTCACTGGCAGAGCCATCGTCCTCTTCCTCCTCACGCCCTGATGAAGGTGAGACATGAAGATCCGCTCTCAAAAACATGGGCCGTAATTATTGATGCTACACAAATATAACATGCTGCAGTGTGAGTCATTGCACACCCTGTGAAGGAACGCACCGTCATTCAACGGCATATAAAATTAGACGTGTCCTCAGGATTTGACGGTTAATCAAACTCTAAATGGCCCAAAGTTACCATCAGGAGGCTCTCAAGCAACACTCTCTTATCTAATGCTTTATTGCAAAGAAGATGAAGCACAACTAATCATGGTCGTCTGTCCTCAGATCTCCTCAGTGAGAAACAGCCTCACCGCGTTCTGCCGAGCATGAGCAGTGACAGCGAGCTGGACTGTGACACGGAGAACGAGAACGAGGATGAAGTTGTGTCTCTGGAGGCTGGAGACTGTGTGTTTGACACCAGAACACTACCCTGCCCAGGTCTGTATCTCACACTGCTACCACTCAAAAGTTTGGTCACACTTGACTGAACTTGTTTCTTCATGATCTTTTTTATCTAAAGCCTTAGGCTTGAATACTTCTTTTTTTTGTTCTCAATTCAGGTCAAATTGAAAATTTACTTTGAGCCTAATTTGCATATGTAAAAATGCAAAAGCTCATTAAAAATTCAGCGAAAAATGGGTGGGTTAGTTTCATAAAAAAAAGCAACATTTTGAACAAAACCTGAGAAAATCGCATCTCCCCCCTTAAGTGCATAAGTAATGCTTGTATCGCTTGTTTCTGCTCCTGTTTTGATCTGGAGATTAATTAATTTATATTTTATACCTAAACTGATTTAACCCTGGCATGATGCTGAAAATAAATATTAAATAAAAAAAGTTTAGAAAAATTCCAGTTACAAGAAGTGTAATTTAAGAAGCAAAAAACATGCCAATGTCACTTCACTTGGCTGTTGAAGCTAACCACTTCTAATTTAAATAAAAATGAATACTTAATGTTTTTTTTTATTATTTAATTTTGAGGATTAGTTTTGATGTTTTCTAAAATTTGGTAGTTGAAGAAAATGTTTTAATCCAAGAAAAATCATGATATATCATGTACATCTCCCCTTTTAATAGATTGTTGTTCTATATTAGGGAAACACTCTATCACACAGCCTCTATGTTGAATAAATATAATTACGTGCTTTATTAAAGTTTAAAATAGGTCAGAACCTGTTTAGTCTCTGTGTGTGGGCCAGACTGCACCAGCTTATTGTAATATTCCAGTATTGTGATGACTCTTGTTCCAGTGACCCGTGTCTGGTCTGCTTACCTGTGTGTGTGTGTGTCGTTCTCAGGCGAGCAGCTGATCCCTGATGATCTGAGCTTTGTGTCTGGAGAGACCACAGAGAGGTGATCCGCCACCGCAAATGCTACAAAAATGTCCTGAATGTGCTCCTTACAATGATGTCTGTGCACTCACTTTATGTTAAGATCGAACACGTGCTACTGTGTATGTTATTTAAGAGAAACACAACTTTCAGGATGGGAAAGAAAAGTGTTTTCTCTGCATTGTGAAATGCGTAACATTCCGTTATAAAGGTGTATAAATTTATGTGTGCATAACTAGATAATCGTATATTAAAGTTGTATACTACATTTCTTTACTTTTGCAATGCTGCTTATTGTCATACATTTTTATTTTATTTTTATTTTTTGTTGTTGTTGAAATATTTTGGCACATTTAAGTCAGAATGTCAATGCTGCTCTGTTACCGATTCATGTGGCTTTATATGTATATATATTTGTGATTTTTGTAGCTAACCTTCACACACTTCAGCTGTGTAGTCCACAAGCTTTCTATTCCCAAAACATGTTTACATTGACTAAATATCTGCAGAAACGGGAACATGGAGCTGATACAAGTTCAAATAATTTTCTGAATTAATTGTTTTTGTTATATATATGTATATCATATAAGCAGTTATTACACAGCTCAGTTACAAGCATTAGTGAACTCATTAATGCTACATTCCCATTTTTGCTTGTCTCCCCTTTTTGTTTTTATATATATATAAACCCATGTTAACTCCTATAAGATGTCCAAATAAAAGGCAGTTACATACTTAAACCAAAGTCTCGGGTGGGTCCAGGTCTGTGTTTTTAGCCTGCTGGAGTGTTTGTGCGGTGTGGTTTGAGCTCAGAGTCAGACACACATTGATGACAGTGTTTCTGTTGTGAATAGATGTCGTGGCGTCATCAACAGTTGGGAACTGATGCGCTTCTGTTCATCTGAGGTCACAGTGTTGCTCACTCAGTACAGTCTGTTGAAAGTGTAAATGTTTTGTTGAAAATTGTATTAGATTTTGCTGTTTGATCTTTGGCTTATGAATGAACAACAGGTCAGTTCCCCTCCAGCATGTGTCTCTGCAAAGTCTAAAACAATGAAGACGGTCGGTGTTCCTTGACTATTCAATAGAAATCTAATGCTTTGCTTTGTGCTTTAATAATAATGTCCTTATTTTAATGTTTTATGTTTCATATGAGCAATAGAGCAATCTGTTTACTGGTTTATTTCTCTAGCATATTTTTAAAGATTTTTTGTGTTTGGAACGGAGGGAGGCTCAAAACAATCTGGAGTATATGCACATGGACTGTATATTTATCTAAGGTCAAATCTGAGCAAATAAAAGATGTGATACTATTAAATACTTGAGTACTACTTTGAGTCACGTCAATTGCAATAAATGACAGGTCCAATGTCACCCCCAAATAAGAATTATATAATAATATAAAATGAAATTGTTTTTTATAAGATGTAATAATAATACTTATGTTGTTTATGAACAATGACATGTATTCATACTGAGGTGAGGTGTTTTGGACTTTATTTCTTGGCATTTAAATTTTTCTTAAAGATGATTTGTTTACTGTATTTTTTTTAGTCAGCATAAATTAAATGCCTTTATTATAGCACAATCTATATATGTTCTTAATATAAAAACATATATATTTTGACTTTGTTGTTAAAATGTTTATAAAAATGTAATTCTAAATATGATTCTAAAAAACGATTTCTAAAATTTAAACTATGTTTTATTTATTTTAGATTTTGAGGTGAAATATGACCTGGATTTCAGCCTAAAAAAAAATATATATATATATATATATATATACTGCTCAAAAAAATAAAGGGAACATTTAAACAACACTTAAAAAGTAAAAACAAGAAAAAAAGTATTTAATAAGATTATTTCATTCATTCAGATCTATGATGTGTTATTTTAGTGTTCCCTTTATTTTTTTGAGCAGTGTTTATATACACTGCTCAAAAAAATAAAGGGATATATATATATATATATTTATCATTATTTAAAATTAGTTTTTTTTTTTTGGCATTCAATTTTTTCTCAACGGTTTCTTAAAGGGTAATCTAAACTAATTTAGGCTACTGTATAACTGTTTTTATTTCAAATCAGTATACATTAAAAGCAAATACATTTATTATAAATACACTTTAAATAAAATATAGATTTTAAGTTTATTTATTAAGCTAAACTTGTTTAAAAGTTTATTAGAATTGCCATAAACATGATCCAAAATATAGTTGATATAAAATATTACACAAAATATAAAGTAATGATTCTAAAAAAGGACTTTTAAAACGAAAACTATTTCCTGCTTTATATTTTGGTGTGAATGGGCTTTATGCCCAGCTGTACTTCCTGAACTTCAGCCAGCTGCTTGTTTCCTGTCTGCAGTTATTGGCCAAATTGATTAATCCAGGTGTGCCTGACCTCAGTTGTCATGGCAACAATAATCAGACACACCTGAATTAATCAATTTGGCCAATAATGGCAGACAGGAAACAAGAAGCTGGCTGAAGTTCAGGAAGTAGTGCAGCTGGGCATAAAGCCCAGTGTGACCAGGATCTGGTTTTGATGAGATTCACACACTGACTGCGGTGGAACGTGTTAACGCAAACGTGTAAGTTTCACGTTTGAGGGGGTTAAACCGTGACATCTACACGTTTTCCAAAGTGGACCAACGTAATTATTTCACGTCTTGTCGTGATACCCATAGACATCATATCTATGGTGGTGATACCGGGTTGCTTCAGGGCTGTAGTTTAGTGGGTGGGGCTTTGAGCGCACTGCAGACGTCGCGTGATGATGAGAGTGGCAGGTGATTCAGCTCCTCTCGATGGATGCTGAGCGGAGCAGGGCGCGCGCGCGGGAGGGGCTGCTGTGTCTTCATAAATTCTCGTATTGTATGCATCAGGACGGAGCTAAACCACAATATTCCATAGATTAAACCCCTCAAGAACCCGTAATGCATCTTTTAAAGTGGATTTGTGTCCTGTCATCTCTGACAACATCGTTTTGAGGCGGGAAAAACATTGCGAATCGGACATTTTGAGTATTTCCTGAGAGGCTCGCGAGCGCGTTTAGTTCCACAACAAACTGAATACAAAACAGCTTCGGGGAAAGGAAGAGATTGGCATAACAGAAGGTAAGACGTTGGCAAACCATCATGGCATGGCCGTGTATCTCCAGAGCCTGCTGTATGGCTCGGTTCTGGAACCAACTTGACAAGGCCGACATTGCGGTGCCGTTGGTTTTCACCAAGTACTCGGACGTGTCCGAAATGCAGCATCTTCACCTGCAGCAGAAGGTCGCCATAGAAACGCAGCCGCTTCACAACGACCACGACGCGGTGACCAAAGGACCTCCAGCCCATGAAGAGATCATCAGCGGATCTGTGATGCGCCAGGACTTTAAACACTGGAAAGTTCGTCCGGAGCCCAGCTGCAAGCCCAAAAACGACTATCATTGCCCTGAGGTCCCTTTTAACAACGAGACCCAGTATCAGAAGGACTACAAACCCTGGCCTGTCCCAAAGAAGGGAGATCATCCTTGGATCCCCAAACCCTCTCCGACCATCTCAGTGGGCCATGACCGCATCCCTGACAGATCCAAACACACCAAGACAGATGTGATCGACAGTGGGGTGGAAAAGAGTCAGATTGCGGACAAGGTGCAAGAGAAGGAGATCCTGTCTAGTGGAAGGAAAAAGAACCAAGCCAGGAAAGTGACCGTGGTTTCTGAAATCAAAGCTGACTTAAAGTTGGAAGGGCAGGGCATGGGGGATGCCACCACTACAGAGGGAAAGGGAAGGGCAGATGTGGATGCCCTCAACCGGAAGATCAAACAAGAAGTCACCTCTGGCAGCTCCTATAGGTATGGCTGATTATTAATGTATACAGCAGTGGTTTTCAACTGGGTCCCTCTGCAAACTTCCACAGAGGCCCCCTTAGAATTACTTAAAATTATTTAAAATAAGCCCAAACTAGTATTAAAAACAAAAACAACATATTCCCAACTCTTGGAAAACATGGATATGATGTAGCCTAATTTTTTTTTAAAAAGTGATCCCTAAACCTGGAATGGTCATGTAAATTAATAAAATCTTAAAAAGGCATGTACCTTTATATAATGAATGTAATTTTCTAATAATGCCAAGCTCCAAAACATGTTATCTGGTAAAAAATGCTATTTGTCATTAAAAAAAAGTTTTAAATGCTTGCAACTTACAGCAGAAATAAATACCAGAAGTATCTTGTCTGTCACACTGATGTGAAATGTTGAGAAATGAAGGCTTTCAGAGGTAGATTTTGGGGAGAAACAGCAAAACACCACCAACAATGGCATATGTACTAGTGTTATACCTAGTATTGAATATATACATTCATATAAGTGTATAGAAAGGACCAAATGCCCCTCACACTGATACTAAATATCATGACTAAATGATGTCTTATTGAAAAGTTATGGAACAATTAGCTTTAAGTTTAGGGGTTATAAAATTTCATTAGCTCAGAAGCAATAGAACAAAAAAGTGTGTTGTGGAGTAAAAAAGGTCATACAATGGAGGTCAGCTGTGGGTTGAATCTTGTATACTGCTAACAACACCTACAGATGGCGGGACATGCAGGAGAGCGCAGGAACAGATGCTGTTTTTGGAATGACTTTCATTTTCTTCAGGGTTAGCTTTAGGGCTAAGTGAGGGCAGGAAGTGAATTGTGGAATATCCAGTTGTTAATAATCCATTTGTTATGAAAGTGGTGTAAAATTGTCATGTATGTTAGTGGAATTCAGAGAGCACACTTTGCAGACCCCTTCATTACAGTAAGCTTTTGTTTTTCAGCTTGCTAGCATATAAAACAGTGCTTTTTGTTTTGCTTTTATTTGCCAATCTTAGCCTAAAGTTTGTATAGTGCCGTTCCTGGTCCTGCGTGGTATTCTGTTTCCTTTCAATCACTTTTTTATTACAAACAGTGAACAAAAAATGTGTAAAGTTCTAAAATTTGGGTTCTGGATCTGAATTCAAAAGTCTGTCATTGTCATTGTTGAGTAGTTGTGTTTAATTGACAGGTGGCAATTTGTCCATTATTCTCCCACTCATTTATGTGCGCTTGCAAATCACTAATTTGTGCATCTAAACAAGAGTGAGCTTTTTATACTGTACAATTATGGTAAATTGCTTGTGATGTTACTTTGGATAATTTGTTTAATACTAAATGTAAATGGAAACAATGTTGATGGTATTGAATTTACTCTGCATTAAAATAGATTGCATTGGGATGTAGCCTTTAGACTTGCATATATTCGGCTGGTTGTTTGTTGGGTGAGAAGAACTGCATCAGGGCAGAAAATACACAAGAGGAAGAAAAACACTGAGTCATCAGTTCAGTTTGTGTGACAGTCCATGCATGAGTTGTTATAGATTCCTTAAAGCTCAGGATTAATTTTACTTAATCGTATTAGTCTTGAGTTTAGATTTTTTTTTTTTTTGCCTTGTCATGGTATAAACTTTAAAGCAGTGACATAGCTTAAAGGAACCTTTGGCGCAAAATAAACCTTTGGTCTAAAACAGTAACACATTGGTACCTAGTCGACCGTTCTCTGAGATTTATTTTATGAAAAATAAAAATCGCTAGTTAATACCACTAACAAGGCTCAAAATAGCCCCACACTAACACAGTAACATAATGAGGGTCCCTACATGCAAAACGAAGCATTGAGAACATTGAAAGTGTACAGAAAGTTTAATAAGAAGATATTTTATAAAGACAGTCCACTTCACTTATACAGGCAGGAGCCATCTTTGGGAAACAGTCTCGACCATTCAAACCACGAACCACTCTATGCCCTACATACTAGCGTTATAAGCTAAACAGTTTTTAGAGATAAAACATTTGATTATCAAGAAAACAAATCTCAGAGAACAGTCGACCAGGTACCAATGTATTATTAGACCAAAGGTTCATTTTGCGCCGGAGTTGTCCTTTAAGATTTATGACACATGCTGATGATCCTGAATATCAAAAAATGATCCTCTTACTGTAAAAAGTGTTTTATTTTGATCCAGAGAAAACACAGGTGTGCCTTGACAGGATGTGGTGGAGAGAAATTTGCTTCCTTCATTTATCTTTTCATTTATCTCTCTAGTGTCCCTCTCTCTCCCCCCTGCAGATCAATATGCTGCAATTTATGTCTGTACAATGTATTATACGAGCACAAAAACTTGGAAATGCAGTGCAAGTGCTTAGCTTTTATTTTTAATTTGTTAATAATTTTAGGCTTGTTTATTTGTTCCTTATTGTTGACTTTAAAATAGCACACCATATCTCTCTGATTCAATGTGTTATTGATAACTAAACATCGTTTTCAACTAAAAATGGAAATCTTTTTATTCTTTATGGTTGTTAATTGACACGACAACAGCATTTTGGGGTCCTGGAAACTTTTGAAAACAGCTTTTTAAAGTGTTAAAGGGTTTTTTAAAGTTATCATCTCCATGTAAACTACAAAAATGTGAATTTGAAAAAAACAGTGACGTCATCATGCGCATGCATATTACGTGATATGCACAAGCATATTATATTATTGTTCAGTCTATTGGTGCTTAGTGTTTCTTTACAACTACTGGACTGGCATACATACAGCTACAGCATTTCAGTTGTTTTGGGATGGGGTGGGCAAAAATCACGATATGAGTAATTTTATTTTACAATAATCATATATCACAATAAAGTTATTTTTATAGTACATTTTAAAGCACTGCGAGGAATGTCATCCAGTTTCGTTGTACCTTGCACAATGACAATAAAGAATTCAATTCAATTCAAAAACATTTCCGTTTTTAGTGCATCATTGTCATCATTTTAGTGCATCATTGTAAACGTACCCTGAAACTATTAAAAAATATTTGTATCAATTTAAATAAAACTGAAATAGAATCAAATATAAATATTAGATGGAAAAAAAAAATAACCTTGGCAACTAATTGAAATGAAATAAGTTGAAATTAAATCTAAAGCTAAATAGAAATAATAATAAAAAATGACAATAAAATAACACTCCTCTGGTCATATTTAGTAGCTGGGCAAATAATGATTAAAATATTTGTGCAATACATTGTACATAATAATGCAGTAAATGAACATACTTTGTATGCCTTCCCTCTCTTGTGCAGTAACTGAAGGCACTGTAACCATTCAAACACTGGAATCAATAACAGAAGAAGCAGCAGAGCGAGAGAGAGAGAGAAATAAGAGAGAGTTTTGCCTTACAAGGCAGTATTACACCATGGCTGATCTCATTGGGATTCACTTGGAGTCCAAAGTCAATGTCAGAAGGAATATGTTATACTGTAGGTACAGCAGAAACTGAAACACGAGGAAACCTATTGATCTGGACCCATTTGAGAGCAAGTCTGTTACTAGAATAAGAAGTGACTTTACTAATCAAATAATTGTTTTCAATCCTGGTGGATTAATAGAAGGATATTCGCTGTAGCGTCAGGTGCTGTGTGTTGTCATCTGACGGGTCTAGACTACATAAAAATAATCAGGATGTTGTTTTTGGATCCAAGTAAAAAGCAAAACAGCTTTACGTGCTTCTGTTATACACCACGTTACTTCAGTGTGCCAAACCTTCCCATGATGCACTGCTCTGGCACCCCACCACACAATTCTCTTGTGCCAGCATATCACCATAGTGACGGCTGTTCGCAAAAGCCCAAAGCCTGGGGAGAAGAAGAGGTATCAACCTCACTGTATGCTCAAATATACAGATGACTTTTGATGACAACAGTTAATTAAATGTGTGAGCTGATTTGAATAAATATTGTGATTTTCCATTACATCTGTTAGATTAGATTAGGAAGAAAATGAGTAGGACTAAAACAACATTGTTAAACAGTGTTGATGTCCTTTATCAAATGAATGATTTGACAGCTGGTACCAAGCACTGATTTACAATAAGCACACTACGCTCATTGTTAGCAGTCCAATTGTATGTGTGTAAATCCTTCTGTCTTTATGTCTTTCTCATTCACTCTATGTGTGTGTGTGTTGCTGTATAAACTCTGACTCCTCCCCCTTCTTCTTATATTTGTCCTGTGAGTGTTTGCTGCCTGTGGCCTTGACTTCTATAAGCCGCCTTTGTATGTCATTTCAAGCACTCTGACTGGACTTTATTTGTCTTATGTAACAACAACTTTCAGTTCTTTCTTTTTTCGCTCCCCTGTGCTCTCAACAGGAGAGAAGGGAGGCTTCACATTAAATCAAAACACTATAGCCACAATACAATATTATAGTCAAACTCAAAATGCATGCATCTAATAGATGAAAACAACTATTTAATTTCCAACATAATCTCAAATTATGTATTTTTAATAATAGCAAGTGTTGATTTGTCAATTGAAAGTAGTACATTATAATAGTATATACATAAGACTAAAAATAACAGCATTGTGTGGTAGAAATTTCTAAAATGTTTGATTAAATAATACATTTTTTTAATGATTTTTCATAGTTTAAAATTTGAAGTTTGGATCTGGAACAACATATCTATACACATGAAGCATTTGAAAAGTAAATAGTTTCCATTTGACATTCATATATTTACACTCTAAACAGTGCTGTTTTAACCCAAATTTGGGTAAAATATGGACAAACCCAAATGTTGGGTTAAAAATGTCATTTCAAATTTTGACCCAACTTCAATTTTCACTTTCAATTGTCAATTTTTTAATTGCATTTTTAACCCAACATTTGGGTTTGTCCATATTTGACCCAAATTTGGGTTGAAACAACCCAGCATCCCCAAGCTCAAAATTGAAAAACACCCACACAAGTTTTTTTATCACGTTTCTAGAAACCGAGAGTCAGATTTTATTATTTTCTGCTATTTTTGCTGTTGATAAAGAGTCACTTGTTGTTTTTAACCTGTAATATTCCTCTATGATGCATGGGACGTGTGGTTTTCACATCCCCTATTTTCTCTGTGAGGGTTAATGTTCTCCCACATGCTGTCCCATGACTTTGTTCATCAGCTTGGTGATCACAACAGGTCTTTTCTGTTCAGAATCTCCTATTTCTAATTGTAAATGAGTTTCAGATCCAGTAATCTTATCTAATCTCATCTCCAGTAGAACAGTGTGTGATATCAAATGTTCTCAGTTCTTTTTTAAACCTAATCTTAATATGTCAGAATGGTTTATTCTGTTTCATACAAAAAGGTATTGATTTGATTCTTATTCATGGAAGCTAAGCTACTAATTGATCTAATGGCATGATAATGGTTCACCCTGCTTGACATTGCTATCGCTTTCCTGTTCTATCAGTCCTAATCAATATAGTCTGCCCAGTCTGAGGTTGTACTTGTAATGTTACAGAACCAAAAAGAAAGAGAGAGGGTTCCCATTATTAAAAATTGGGGAATTTTGATATTATGTTTTCCAGGCCTGGAAAAGTCATGAAAATATAATATAAATCTTTAAAAATCATGTGGATATCCGATGTTCCATCAGATTTGACAGTGGATTTTTTTACTGAATCATTAAAACCAGTTCACAAATCGTTTTGAACTGATTCGTTAGTCTGTTTTTAAATCTTCTTTAGGTCAGCCTTCACTTCTTAAGGTGAACAGAGTTTGTATATGACTTGTTTTGTGCTGTTCTCAGTGATTTCTGTCTGTATGTGTGCATGTGTGTTGGATGTACTGCGGATAAGTTGGATGTTGGGTAATCTGCAATGCACACAACCTTGAAGTATATACCATTTGTCTGTGTCAATTCAGTGAATAAAGACTCATTACTCATCCAAAAGAAGTGGCCACTGCCTCGGGAAAAGTCGAGATCCAGATGGAGAGAAATCTCTGCATTATCTAGATCTGCACTGCACTGCACTGTCTATTTATAGTCATATTACTAGTATTTATATTAGATGTATTGCTAGTGTACTTCTAAACATGTAACTTTTAGCAGATATATATGAATTTAAAAATATGCATTTCTTTACAGGAAAAAATATATCTAAAATATTAATGACTCATCTTGGGCTTGTTTATCCGATTGGGATATTTCAGGATTTAGCACTAAGCTTCGTATTAGTAGAAAACCTGTAGTATTTTCAAATTACCGAGCTTTCCACCCTCATATCCCCCTGAGACGAGAGATTTATGTATTTTTGGTCTGGAAAAAATCCTCAGATGATGCAAAAATCGTCATTTTGTGTCATCGAAGGATTTTTTTGTCCAGAGGCTTAAGACTACAGTCAATAGTCGGGTCTGTCCCGCATGTCCTCAACCCGCCCATAGAGGGCGATCTCACTCACAGAATGAACACATAGTGTCGGCCATCTTTTTTTGGAAGCTAAGCTAGCAGGCTCTTGTTCTGTGGAGAAAGCTGAGTTGTAGGGGTTACCATCCTCTTTTACCCGGACATGTCCGTCCGGGATTCAGCTTTTGCTTTCTGCAGTCGCCATTCATTGTTTACGTGCACAGCTTTTTGTCTCAACCTAACTGAATTCATTCCGATTGGTGAATCTGAATGTCGTGTTTACATGAACGCTAAACAAGTGATCGGTTGATGTGCGTTTCAACATCGCTAAGAAAATTCCCGCTCCTCCGTGAGAGAAACGAGACCGGTGCGTCTCACAGGTGTCGCTCATCGGTAATCACGCCACCGGCCTCTCGTCGTTCTCCCGCGGCCCTCACTCGTCCCGCTCGCCACAGGAAACATGATGAACGGCGACTGTAGAACGCAAAAGCCGAATCCCAGACATTTTGGGCGATCTCGAAACACATTTTCGGGCAGACTCATCACGGAGACTCACTAGTAGCCTAGACTTGTTGTTTAACTACTGCGCTCTGTTACCGGTAGGCGTGGCCTCCTAGGGCAGCGAAGCAAGTGCATTCTGGGAGTTGTTGTCTTTCATCCACATAAGCCAAAAATACATTTTCTGGCTTTTCTCAGTCTAGAAAGCTCCAAATTAAAAAATAATTTCACATTTCTTCTACATAAATGACCCATTTTAAATACACATTCATCTTTCCAGAGGTGAGGTATCCCTTTAAATGCTCTCTACAGTATGAGAACGTCCCTCCCCCAACTGCTACATGAACTGCACTTTCAGTTTTATACCTTTTTGTATTCACAATGTTGTCTTAAAATTCAGTATGTATGATGAGATGAATTCCCCACTTGATTTTCCAATAATTGTGATGCTATCTGTTTCCTAATATCAGGAATGAGTTCAAAGCCTATGCAGATGTGAAATCTGTGAAGGTCTTCAGGCCCCAGTCTCAGTATAAGCCTCCCGATGAGAGGGCTAATCTGGAGACTAGCTACAGCGCCACCTACAGGGGCTGCCAGGGCAGTCAGCAGCCGGATGACAACAAGGGCCTGGATAGGAGGAGGATTCGCACACTGTACCATGAACCTTACAGAGAGAGCAGCAAGGTAAGAGCCTGTGTGTAGAAGTTAAGAAAAACTAACAGTACTCGGGTTAGAGGTTGAGCATTTACTTTTTTTACATAGCATTTACATAATTGATTACATTGGAAATCAATTATTGTGTTTAGCAACTTTATGATGTCAGCGATTTATGTACTCAGTGACTGGAAAAGAACTGAACAACTGTTTATTTTTTTTCTCAGCCATACTTTTTCTTGACGCAACTTTGGCTTCAGGGGTTGAGTGTCTTTTCTTAGCATCCAATCAACATCCGCTCTTTGTTTCATTATGTTGAACTGTTCTGACTTGCTTTACATTAGCATCAGTGTCAGCTCTGGACTTCTGGGTAATTAATATATTTGTTAACAGTGTGTGTTTTGAGGTCCGTATACTTTTGTGTGACCAAAACTTTATGATTAAAAGTGACTATTTTTGAATAACAAAAATCTGTGTGCGGTATTAACAATGTGAAATCAAAATTATAAGATTTACTTTTTAAAAGTCAGCATGAAAAAATGTCTATTTTTCTTTTTTTGAAGAATTCATCCATGCATATGTTTCATTTAAAAACAATTGTGTCCTCATAACTCCTAAAACGTCATAACTCGATCTTAAAAATGAAGACTTGTCTCTGCTAACATATGATTAACTTCTTCAATCAAATAATCTACTTAAACCCACAAATTTCTTTTTATTGACCTCAAGCTTGCAGCTCGCATTGAGATCTGCCTCCATCCAATCAAAAATCAATGGATAAAACCAAGTGCCTGCCCTACAATTTTCTTTTTCAATAATCCGTTTCACTCAGATGTGCGTTACAATACAGAAGAAAGAAATAGACGTAAATTCAAAGTTCAAAGTATTTTTTTTAATAATTACTTAAAGAAACATACAAAATACCAACAAACTTCAAGATACATATCTTATATGATTACAAATACGTCAAAATAGCAACACAAAAAATAAATGAACATCATAAATCTGACAAAAAAAACATTTAAAGAACAAATAAATAAAATATTACACAAGGGGGTAATCATCAGAAAAAAACTTTCAGAAGATTATATATTTTAAGTTTTTTTTGGTATACACCACTCTTAAAGCTTTAAAGAAGATCATTAAATCTTTATGGAAGAGTAAGAAAGTGGGAGGGTTCTTAAATAATCTACATTTGTGTAGTAATTGTAAGTAATTGGCCAACACCACAATATTGTTCACCAAAAATTCAAGATCGTAACTCAAAGAAAAAGACAAATATTTTATAGTTTTAAAATTAAAGTCAGGAATTTCATATTTCAAACTTAACCAAATATAAACTCTTAGAAGAAAAAGGTTCTATATAGAACCTTAAAAGGTTCTATCAACGCTACGAATTTGGACCACCTACAAGGTTCTATACAGAACCCTTTTTAAGGGTCAATAATAAGAACCCTTTAGGGTTCTTTTTTGTAACCAGGAAAAAGGTTCTAAATGGAAAATTCTGGGTTCATTCATTATCATTTGTTTTATCCTTTCCGGATTAAACAATTTCATATTATTGACAAACATCAAGACCCTAAAATGTATTTATGAATGCATGTGAATGATCACAAAATTCAAGATATGGGGGTTAGAAAATGTATATATTTTTTTATTTTATTTTTTTTATTATATTTTCCTCTCCAAAAATCAGCATGATTAAAATGTGATATTAAGTTAATACAACAGTTTAATAAACAATAATAATATATATGAATGAATAATAGCCTATAAAGAACCTTTGTGCCAAAAGATTTTTTTCTTGTCATTATAGAACCTGTTTTAGCATAAAAGGTTCTTTAGAACCTTTGCTTCATATATAGAACCCCAATGAACTCTTGTTTTTTCTAAGAGTGTAAAGGTCATCCCAGAATTTCTTTGAGAATTTGCATAAATAAAATAAATGTTCCGATCAAGCGTATTAAGTTTCTCTGCCTCTAAAACATCTTTGCTGCTGACTGGGTGGAACAATTAATGTTATCGGTAGTAAAATAGCATTTGTGTGCTATTTCATGTCTTGTACAGGTAGAGAAAACCACTCGCTCCAAACCGAAAAAGGGCACCTCCACATCTGCCACACCTGGCAAACCACTGAAGAAGACCAAGGAGAAGCAGGCGACATCGGTGCGCGGCTCGAAGAAGAAGAGCTCCGAGAACCAGCCGGGGAGCAGAGCGGCGCAGGGCGACAAGGAGAAAAGTAAAGAGATCAACAACAAACTGGCTGAGGCGAAAGAGTAAAAACCATTGCACTTCTTCTCTCATTTAATCTCTTCCTGAAAGGGTGAAAGCAGAACGAAGGCTGCAAAATTATTTAACAAGAGGTTCTCATTCCTTTACTATTCTGTCCATTGCTTCCTCTCTCTCTCTCTCTTTCTTTTTATCTATCTCTTTATGTACCTCTCGTTTTATTCCTCACTGAATATTTCCAATACACCCCCCCCCCCCCCCCCTCTCTCTCTCTCTCTTCGTGAGGTCAGTGGGCTGTTTTTAGAACATTTTCAGGGTTGGATTTTGATGTTTTGCCTCACAATCTCGCCAGTAATATCAAAGCGTTTGCATTTACTATAGCTCCACCCACTCTCCTCATCTTCACAACACGGTTTCCATGGCAACCACTCTACTGGTTGGCTAGTGGATGCTCTTATCTTGCATGGAGCCATTGGCTAGAAGCTCTGTATGTTTGACTTCCCATCAGATGCTCCGACTGGTGGGTTTCATTTATCAAGGGTTTTACAATCAAGCTGATTTGTGTATGATAAGCCATTTTTAAATCGGGCAACATGTAAAAGCCACAAAGGCCAATTTCTTTGTCCAAAATCTTTGATAAATGTGCATCTTTTACAGTTATATTGATCTATTACCTGCTTGCTTTGCCTGTTTTATGTAATCATTTTATTGATTGAACACCCCAGGCTCCCAAGTGATATGTTATGATCTCAGATCACTTTGGTGCTGTGATTTTATTTGTTTTCTTGCTAATTTTTTCCATCATGAAAATGTTGTTGGTTGAATCATTACAGGATTAGAATATCTCCAAATAGCTTTACGGGAACATTGGTATCTTCAAAAAGCCATCATATAAAAATTAGGCCCACTTGGTTTCCTGGACAGCCAACTGGATTACTGTAACATGATATTGCATTATGGGATGTCAATTTTGGATAGAATAGGATGCTCACTGTGATTTTTATGTGCAAAACAAACCTGTAGAAAATCTAAGATAAACTAAAACATGTTTTTGTATTGTTTGGTTTTGAGGTGTTAGTGGGCTTTTATTCCGTGAAATATGTACAGTAAGGACCACAACACAACCCTTAACACTATCCTCCACTCTGCTCAGCTGTTTCACATGCACAAACACTTCCCATCCTCCCTAAGGGAGCCCCTGAGGTAGACAGATGGGGGATCCCAAAAGTAGAGGGAACTCAAAAGGTCAATAGATCAGCCAGCTTTAAAATCAAAGCCCCTTTTTATGTGAATGCAGATTCAGCGTATTAATTATTAATGGCTTTCCCCAGAGTGTTTCCTGCTTTGTTTGCTCCTGCATCTCCCCTGTTGTTCAATGACTGACATGACTTGTATTCTCGACTAATTGTTCTGTTTATTATCACGTGTCCCCTGATGTATTGGTAAGTCGAATGCAGTCTGTTTGGAATGCTGTTTGTTTACTCTCAACTGCATTATCATTGTCATATTTCTTTGTTTGTTTGTTTATTTTCAAACGTAAGGCCTTTCCCATGATGCACATGTACAAGAGGACATTTTATGCAGAATTCTGTCATCATTTACTCACCTGAACAAAAACATTTACATCACAGAAGAAAGAACGGTATATGAGATTGAAACATGGAGTAAAGGATGACAGAATTTTCATTTTTGAGCGAACTATCCCTTTAAATTTCAATGCTGATCCATTCACAGAGATGATTTTGTGTTGCCAGTGAAACCTTTTGATATATAATCTGATCAGGCCTGATGTAACAGCACATAATCATGGCTTTCATTTTCCTTGCATGTGACATGACTGACGCAGATCCATGTCTGTTTGTGATGGAAGAACTAAGGATGTTGGTAGATCATGGGACTGAATGACATTCATTTAGGTAACCTAATGCCTTCATTTCCTGGCATTATGGAAGTGTGAGATCACGCTTTGTGTTTTTTTGTTTTGTTTTTTTTTACCATGGACCTCCCCTCTGCAAATCCTCTCTCTGTCTCTGGTTTCATCCTTTGAGGTCTTCTCCATTGTCAGTATGTCAAATATGTGATCTCATTGTCCTGTTTGCCCTACCAGTGCACAGTAAGTCTGTGATCTATTGCCAGATTGAAGAATTGTACTTGAAGCCTGTATAAATAAAGCGTTTAGAAGAAGGTATAAATAAATACATTTATGAAATACATTGACATGCATTTACTCAAGGGTTAGTTCATCCAAAAATTAAAATTACGCTATTAATGACTCTCAAGCCCGTAAGACCTCCGTTCATCTTCGGAACACAGATTACGATATTTTAGATTTAATTCGAGAGCTTTCTGTCCCTCCATTGAAAATGTGTGTACGATAAACTGTCCTTGTCCAAAAAGGAAATAAAGACATCATCAGAGTAGTCCATGTGACATCAGTGGGTTAGTTACAATGTTTTGAAGCATCGAAAATACATTTTGGTCCAAAAATAACAAAAACTACAACTTTATTTAGCATTGTATTGTCTTCCAGTTCTGTTGTCAATCCGCGTTCAGTGACGAAATGTATTTTCGATGCTTCAAAACATTGTAGCTAACCCACTGATGTCACATGGACTACTTTGATTATGTCTTTATTTCCTTTCTGGACAAGGACAGTATACCGTACATACATTTTCAATGGAGGGACAGAAAACTCTCGGACTAAATCTACTTTGTTCCGAAGGTGAACGGAGGTCTTACGGGCTTGGAAAAACATGAGGGTGAGTCATTAATGACATAATTTTCATTTTCAGGTGATCTAACACTTTACGTTTAGGGGTAATTGCATTTATTCCACCATAAATTGTACGTGTTTCCATTTGTGGAATGTGAATAATGCAAAACTCCTTTTAAAAACGCCGTTAGACTTGCAAATACAGTCATCTTAGATTGGTCAATGACCACAAAAGATGAGGCTGAACTCAGAATAGTATGCTAATACTATTTTTCTAAGTAATTATCTTGACGGGAATAATAAGAGTAGTGTGCCATTCCAAAGTGGTTGGTTTCTTCTTAAAGTCACCATGAAACCAAAATGGACAAATCAAAAAAAGAATTATGGAATATTGCAATATTTTTTATGGAATATGTGATCTTATAATCTTTAATCAAAACTTCCCCTCCCTTCTGCAGCGTCATCTCTTCTCTTCTCTTCTCTGATGACGTGTTTACTGGCACGAAGGCAGGACAACCTGTCACTCGCATGTGATCACGGCAATAGCAAACAACTATCCAATCAATTCCTGATGGACAAAATCAAGTCCTGCCCTACATTTGTTCTTGTTCGAGATGCCGTTTTACTTGGATTTATACATCACAATAGGGAAGAAAAGACTATAGAAAATTTTGTTTCATGCGTGAGTTTGACAAGTGACGCAGTGCTTCTGTAACGTTTATCCCGTAGATAATGATCTGTGTCTAACAGTTGCCACATGCCATGTAAAATGCCATTTAAAAGCAGTTGAAATTTTGAAACATTACATATTGTAAGGCATTATCATATATATATTATATACAGGCTTCAAATCTACAGTCCCTTGTGGAAATTAATACAAAGTTTGAGAATTTGTAACGAATGTAAGTATTAATTTCTTCAGTCTGGCTCTAGAACAACATGGAGGCCATTCTCTGCTCTGAATGATACGCCACAGGGTGAGGGCCTTTTCTTGTATTTTGCAGCCTTTGGTGACTCAATTACTGCGCTAATATAATTTGGGAATTAAGGGAAGGTGTCCTGGGGAGACAGAGGAGGACAGGCTAGCGGGAATGTACATGTCCAGTGTGCTTGCGTGCCTGTGTGTGTGTGTGCTTAGCACAGGTGCTATATATAGTCCATGCATACTGAAAAAGGAGAGAGAAAAAAAAAATGTTATATGAAAGGGCCTCAGATTTAACTTTGATGATGTGCATTGTGATTTCTCTCTTGCTTGCTCATATTTATTGAAATTAATAAATGCAAACGCAGAAACCGAGAGGTGTCGTGGTTCATTTTGTGGTGGGAGGGTTTGGGGATCTGTGTCCTCTGTCTGTCTCTCTGTCGCTGTCATAGATGTCGAATCCACATGGAAGAGAACTATTCCGATGTTTATGGTTTACGTTTGGTTTTGCGACTCTCATATTTTGTGTGTGACAAGCTCTGGAATAGGTTCTGGCATCTTTATGGTTGTGCATATTGCTGCCAGCTGAGAGTTGAGAAATATATGTTTGCATCTTGAGTGAATCTGATATATTGCAGCTTTCAGGGTCTCATATGTGCAAAGTAATAAAAGATGCAGCCTCCTATTCCAAGTATCATAGACGTACAAATGAGAAACTATTGATATCCCATCCTGAATAGAAAGATCGATGTGTCATTCTATAATGATTGGCTTTAATGATGTGAATTATTGATTGATTGAAATTTGGTTGATTCTATATAATGATTTTGTGCTTTGGGAGTTAAAGGAATAGATCACCCTAAAACAAAAATTATGTTATCATTTACTCATCCTTGTGTTGTTCCAAGCCTGTATGACTTTCTTTCTTCCATTCAATACAAAAGTTGGTAACATTTTACTTGAAGGGGTGTGCATAAGACTAACACGACGCCTTCATAATCATGACATGACATTATGCATGTTTGTGACAACTGTCAATAAGTGTCATTCGCTCAGTTATGACATTAATGCAAATATGACATTGTTTGAGATGTCTTTGTTATGACACCTTGACATAAACCAATACATCATAACCTGTCATAAACACGATATTGCAGATTAATTATCAAACTTAAGAAACCACCTAGCTTTATTGGTTAACATTACATTAAACTGCTGGTTGGTTTTGACATTGGCTGTCATGAAGCCAATTTTAATGGCAAATTCAATGTGTACCGCTGTAGTCGAGGTCACGAAAAATATTCATGACAGTTATAATGGCCTCATGCCAGCCAATGTCAAAACCAACCACATGACAGTTTAACTTAATTTAATGTCAAGGTGTCATGACAAATACACTGACAGGTTATGATGTATTGGTTTATGTCAAAATGTCAAAACAAAGACATACTTGCATTCAAAATGTCATTATTGAGCGAATAATGACAGTTAATGACAGTATTTCCTTTTGTGTTGCATGGGAAAAAGAAAGTTATACAGGTTTGGAACGACATGAGGGGCGAGTAAGACCCGTTCACACAAAGACCGGTAAGATAACTATAACAATAACTATTATTGACAATATATCGCTCTGTTCATTCTAAGCGCGCACTTTGACGTATTTTGCTTTAAATGCTCGAGCGCGAAACCAGGATGCATTCTGATTGGCTGTCTGTTTTATCGTACATCAACCTTCACAAAGTGACTTCGACGAGATTGTTTCTCTGTGCCGTTATTGTTATAGTTATTCTTACATATTTAGAAGGATTTTTAGAACTTTATCGCAGAATTGTAATGACAGAATTTTCATTTTGGGGTGAACCATCCCTTGAATTACTTTAATGTTCAGCTAACGAGTGATCTTGTCGTTCGTTTGAAGGGTTATGCTAAAACAGTACCACTACATTCAGCTCTTTCAGCCCATCCGAGATATTGGTTGGGTGCAGACACTAAAGCAACACCTGTGGCGCTGTGCACTGCCCGACCCAAGGTAATACTCGCCTGAGAATAAAAGCTTCTTCCGTCTCCATTCGTACTTCAGCAGCACTATTATTACTCACTGTGGGAAACTGTAGTGTTGCGCTCGTGTTTCCACTGAGAATCGAGTACACCATAACTGCTCAATGTTCTTCATCTTTTGATTTGCTCCCATCAGTATTCTCTTCCATATGGAAAGTGTTGTTGGGCCAAAGGTTGACAGCTTGACTGCTCACTGTATGCTGTTGTCCTGTTGTTTGTTGTTTTTGGAGGATGTTGAAAACTTTTTTATACATGTGTGTTTCGTTTCACTGTTCACTAACATCACATTCAAGCATGTTATTGTGTTATTGTAGAAAAAAGGCCTATGAAAAGGCATTTTCTTAATGTATTCATCTAATTCATTGCTACCTATAGAAGAGTTTTGAGTCAAACTTCTGTTTGTGGTACTTGTAAGTTGATGTACCATCTCTTCTCCTTAAAGGGCTAGTTCACACACAAATGAAAATTCTGTCAGTATTTACTCTCCCTCATGTTTTTGCAAAGCTGTAAGACCTTCATTCATCTTCGAACACAAATTATGTCGTTTTGGATTAAATCTGAGAGCTGTCTCACTCCTCCATAGGCTTCTATTGTAATGGAAACTTGCCGGCCCAGAAAGTTATTAAAGACATCATTAAAATAGTCAGAGTGAATAGTGGCTCAATCTTAACTTTATCAAGCGAAGAGAATACTTTTTGTGAGCAAGTTGTTTAGTTGAATAAAGTTGTTATATGTATGTGTATAGATCCAACTCTCAGATTTCATCAAAAATATCTTAATTTGTGTTCTGAAGATGAACGAATGTCTTATGGGGTTGAAACAACATGAGGGTGAGTAATTACTGACAGAATTTTAATTTTTGGGTGAACCAACCCGTTAACGCAGGAACAATCCATTTACAGTGAACTTTAAATGTCACTCATAGATTAATTTCTTTTCTCTTTTTTTATTCAAATGACTAATGAAATTGAACTTGATATTTAAACTGCTTTAGTTTTAGAAACACAGCACATTGTATTTTTGTTAAGTGGTGTCTGTCTTGTTGTTTTTATGCTGGTTTTTATTTCTGCACTTTTTCCTTTGAACAACCTGAGATTACAGTCATAATTCATATATTTAATTATGTATATATATAGTGGGGTCCAAACATCTGAGACCACTAGCGAAAATGGTTTTGTTTAAAAGAAAAAAAAGTGGGACAAATTTGCTTTTAATTAGTGACCTAGAAATACAGTACAATATTTAACTAAAAAAATATTATAAAAACATTTGTTTACTATTTAATAATAGCATGATTTTCAAAGTCTTGGACTGCTGTTCTTTACACTATTTTATAATGCCCATTAACCTACTGTCTGTAACAGAACTTCAGCGCTATCCGAAACTTCCTAAAGCTCAGCGATTTTACACACAGTATTTTAAATGTTAAAGTTCTGCCATACTTTGAATCTAGTCCCAGCTAAATGAGTTAAAGTCTGTTGCGTGTTATGCCAAACAAGATCATTTAGCCGTGACTATAAAGAACGGAAGGCACTCAAGGCTGTAAATATTTTCTTTAGCATTTGTTATTGGATATTAGATTTCATTTGAACATATCTATGATCTATTCTAACTATTTTCACTTATATTGGTCTCACTACAAACAGAATCTCTATGAATAGAAATGAGTAAAAAGTGGTCTCAGGATGCTCAAAGACTTGTTTCTTCAAGTGCACAATGCTATCTACCAGATAAAACACCTCATGTTGTGTCTCTGTGTCTCTCTTTCTTTCTCTCCCTCTGTCGCCCTTCCGCTCCTCCTTTGGCAATAACACTGTGCTGCTTCCTAGAGAATCTGAGTCTGGCCTCGGACGAGTCAGCGATTATTATTCCGAGGGTACCTCTGGAGGAGAACCACTGGTGGAACGATCAGAACCACGGAGTCGGGGAGTAGTCCGGTTCGCTCCGGATGTCAAGTACTGATACAAAGCACACGAGTGAGAGGAAGGCAGGCAGCTATATAGACAGAACAATAAAGTAGTGAGAAATATTTTAGGAAGTATTTTTGCAGGTAGACAGACATGTGGAATTAAAGTACTGTATGTATATATTGTATGTTAATAGATTAAGACTAAATTATGAGCTTCCCAATGAGAAACACATGAACACGTAGTACCTGAGCTCCCAGACTGTTTGCAACAACTGAAATGGTGCTATAAATGTATTTTTGTTTCATGCTCTTTCTCAAAACATATACAATGTTGCCATTATGATCATTTAGAGTAGCAATTATCATCTGTCATTAAGTGCTTCCTTATAGTATAATAACACACTGTTTGAGAGTATAATAAATGTGATGAGTTTATCTGATCTATTTCTTGCCTTCTTCTACTTTATATTCATTGCAATGGGCTCTATGCACGGTGGTATTTCCGGTGAAGGTTTAAGGATGCTCGATAACTTCCAGTCCAATGCAATAGCGAGAATTTATATTGAATTTTATACTCCATGTTTATACTAAAGAAACGTTAGTCACAAAAACAGACAAAACAAACACCCCTCGTTGTTGTGTTTATGCTTCTTTTTAAAATTATATTAAATAAACATAACTATATATAAAATTACATCTAAACGTATGAAAGTTTCGTTTCAAAGACGGGAGGACATTACATTTTGAAGACTCTGCCATAATCCCGTTTTCCTCGGTTTTCCTCCGCTTTAATCTCCCCAACCGGAAACAGGCGAGCATCCTTAGGTCAAATGCGGAACTTATGCGTGCATATAGCCCATATCCATGAAAAAATCTGTACCCAACCCTTTTCTTCAGAAGGGTATAATATCAAGCATCATATTAAAATAAAAGTGTTAAATTATTACGGCCAAGGAATATTTTTGGAAAATGATTTAAACATTTAAAATACTTGTGCCCCAGTCTGACCTAAAATCTTATAGGTAATGACTAGCAGTTCTCCCCTACATGGTAACTTTATTTAAATTTTATAGATTTGATTTAAATATGAGGGGGGAGAGACGCCCAACATTCAACCCGAAAATAGTCATATAACTATTGCAATAACGCCGAATCTATTCAGTTAAGGTAAAGTGCTGCTTTAACTGGAAGCCACCATCAGCTAACCAGAACCAAACCAACTAATCTAAGGCCCTGTTTACATGAGAACGCTCGCGGGTGAAAACGTAAAAATATTTGATTGAATGTGCCTTTCGTAACGGTGTTTTTGAGGCTTAAAAACGCAAAAAAGTGAAACCACCCTCCAGAGTGGAAATCTTAGGCCACGTTTACACAAAGCCGGGCATTTACCGAAACGAATATTTTTCCCCTCTCCATTTTCAAAAATAACATCGTTCACACACCCGCATAAATACGCCGTCGAGCGCCATCATAATTATGCCAAACCTATTGGTGGCAGTGTCGGGAGAAGGATAAAGCCATTCAAGCCAATCAGAATCCTCAGAATCGACAAGAGAGAACCTAAAACGCTGTTTCTCCCAGTTCACACCGGTTCACACGACAACACATAACCGGCGTTTTCAGAAATCTCCTCTTTGGCCGGAGTTTTTAGAAATAATTGTTTTCTGTGATAAAACGTGTAAACAGGGCCTTAAAAACGCTCCACCACCGCGTTCCCATGTAAACGGTAAAAACGCAAAATTCTGCTTGACAGTGAAGGTTGTACGCAGGCGCGTGGACTTGGTGTTGTTGTAGTATGCACTCCTAGCCACCAGGAGTGCATACTACATTGAATTTCACACACTTTTGCGTCAACATTTGCACGCGGATTTCCCACCCAAAACGCTCGTCAAAACGCAGAATAAAAAGTGATAACGCAACGTCACTTTTGCGTTTTATCTTCAGAATCGTTTCTGTGTAAACATAGCCTAAGGCCCCGTCCACACGACTGCGTTTTCGTTTAAAAACGGAGACCTTTTGCTACGTTTGCACCTCCCGTCCAGACTAAAACGGGAAAAAGGAAGAACTAAAACGGCGTTTTGAATATCCGGAAGGCTTTTTTGTGTAGACGGGACAAAATGGAGGACTTCAGAAACGCTGACCATGACGCTGACGCTCGGCTCTATGATTGGGTGTCATCAGTCATGACGTGTCCTTCCCTGATTCGTCAACCACTGTTTAAACGCGCATGCCCAGTGTTGGTGAATGGTCACCTGATTCCCGTTTTCAGTCGTTTTAATGTGGATGGAGATCATTTCTAATACGCAGATAAAACGCTGGTGTGGACAGAGATCGTATTCGTTTTAATTCTGCGTTTTTAAACGAAAACGCAGTAGTGTGGACGGGACCTTAAGCTGACCATTTCCACAGGGATGTGTTTAAAAACCACAACCCTTGCGTGCGTTATTAAGAAGACTCTTGAAATTCTAGAAGAGATGAAGACTTAATCTCATCTTCAGAGACCCAAGGATGCAGAATAGATGGAATTGAACATGGACTTTTACTTAAATTACAAAACTAATGCGTCAGCTGCATCCTTATAATTGCATTTACTGGTATAAAAGACATTATCTTTGTGTCCTTCCTTTCTACAGCCCATTGCTCTTTCTAATAAATGCTGATGAGTATATCAAGACCTGGCCATATTACATTACATATCCTCTTTTGTAGATGATAAATAGAAAAATAACAAAGAAAATAAAGAATAAACAAACAAAAATATATAGTTTTAAAATATTTTCCATGAAATCACATTTTATATAGATTTGTTATATGGTTTTATTTGATTTAGTATTACTGTATTTAATCATATTTTAATTGGCCCAAACAAGCTAATTTTTTTCCAGAAGATCTTTTAATATGCTCTTGTGACAGGAGATCAATTGCTGGAGGGCTTTTAGTGCTAATTAACAGAAGCGGATGGAACCAGTAATTAAAATAACAATATATTTGTACATTTCAAATCTGTTGATGTACATCTTTTTTCCTGACACAATTTACAAATCCAGACTTTGAAGAACTGAAATGTTTGTAACTTAAATATTTTTGTGTGCAAAATATGACATTTCATGCAACAGGTACACTGTTAGAAATTTCTGTAAATTTCACAGTATTTAACTGTAAAATGGACTGTATACTGTAGGACAGTTATAAAGCATGTTAATGTATTTTTAAACATTTACAGTAAATGAAAAATACTGTATTTTAGTGGCGCCGAAATAGAGTAAAAAATGTTTTCAAAAAAAGACCGCGAAACCTGACCAATCACAGAAAAGCCTTTACTTCCGCTTGGAGAAAAACACAGATGCGATACGAGAACCAGTCAGATACAAAGGTGTGTACAAATATTCATATTTTTGTTTAAACTAAAAAAAGAAAAATATACGCTGCCGAGAATAAACCGATTCGTGGCACTCATGCATTATATCCATGAAAACACACAAATACACACAATTCTACAGCCACGTTGCCACGGAGATGCCTTACTTTACTTTTAGTATCTAGATAGCAGGTCTCGCTCGCACTCGTCAATATAATGGCAGTGAATAACGAGCACGGCCTGCATCAAGTTTCACAAAATGGTCTATGTATTATATATTACAGGAGTTGTTTGATTATAGCCTACGATAGGGTTTGGGAAAACATGCACTATTATGCACTCCTTAAACCTTTTTTTTTATAAAGAAATGAAGAGTCTGAAACACTAATTTGATAGAACATTTATTAGACAGGTAAAGTATACATTTATTTAAAATATGACTAATTAAACAAAATTTTAATTTGCCACTAAATTTAGTTACAGCACATACAGACAGCGTCCTCTAGTGGCAAATTTAAGATAAAGCCTCTCTGACAAAGCTTTGCATTTAGTAGTTTGTTTTAAGTTTTAAAGTGCTGAAAAACCCGAATGACTTTCATAGTAGCCTAGATTATTTGTATGTTTTTAGTACAAAAATATAGCTAAATTAAACCCTTACTTTTAATGTTCTATCCAAAATGATTAGTAATATCCAATTTTACACTGGGAAAAAAATATTGATGGTTTAACTTAAGAAAGACAGTAACCTGATTGCCAAGTTAATTTTGAGTTTGTTGAAATTAAAAATGTGAGTTAACACTACGAAGGAGGTTGGTTTAATCAACAGAAATTCCAAATATGTTATCTGAACTACATCAATTATCTAAGTTGATTTGACAAACGAAAAAAATATGTGACAACAAATCATGAAAATATATTTTTTACAGTGCAGTAATATTAGTAGTAGTAATGTGTATTTAGTAATAGGCCTATTAGTAATAATAATATCCAATAATAATATTTTACCTCAGTTTACGGTTACAGAGCAGTTACGTGCTAAAAACATTATAGCTGAAGTTCTCCTGCTGCGGTTTGAAATTAAAGTTGTAGACCCCGATTTTCCTTTTGTGATACACCAATCCTGTGATGGCAGCCAGGGAAAATAAAAACACACCAACGCCAAGTACAACAAATCCAACAGTCTGCAGAGTATCTAATGTATCTGTTTGGGGGAATCCTTTAAGAAAAAAAAAAAGATTTAGTAGTGATTTTGTCAACTGAAATGATGTCCTTTATATACAATGAATAAAGATATAAGATATGATATATGAGCATTCATATTCATTAGTACTCAAGTATTTACCTTTATGTAATCTGTTAATGGGTCCAATGGAAGCCTTTGTCAATCCAATTAAGTTGGAAGCCCTGTAAGCCCTCCCTATACAGTCCTAATAAATTGCAAAAAGATTATATATTAAACTTTCTTACATTGCTGTTCTTTTAATGCATGCAAAAAAGTTAAAAATAAATAAATAAATAAACAATAAAATGCGGGGGGAAAAAATAATTTGTCAAATAAATTGTAATACAACCACAGCAATTATTTGTTTATCTATTTAGCAAACTATAGTGGTCCCAATATGTATTTGGACACTTAAAATACATAAAATGTATAGTATGAAATGAAATAATAATTGTAGGTCCCACTTAATTCTTGGTTTGTGAGGTCTAAGTGTCCAAATGCTTTGTAAGGCCACTGTATATGAATGAATTACATGAAATGTAAGCTCTCAACCCACAGGTCTGCATGTGTTTTCCTGAATTTCAACACAGATCTGGATCTGGCAGTGCAGGTAGATGACGTCCACATTCACCAATGAGAAGATCTGCACTGACAACAAAGACACAGTGCTGTTTCCGTTCTGAAGAACAGTCGTGTATGAGTCAGCCATTGCACATCTGAGGAGCAGAGAGATGAGTGAACACTGGCATTACACAGCGTCTTTCTAATAACAGAACACACCTACGATTATTTATATCAACCTACTTTTGAATGAACAAGTTAATACATCATCAATCCTTCTTCCAAAACATGGTTTTCCTCTTTTCACTTTGGAAAACCGATCATAAGTGTTTATACTTTAAGTTACGTTTACAATGATGTACTAAAATCACTTATTCCATTGCATTTTTCGTGTACAATTTGTGTTTTTGTAGTTGACATGGAGACAATAACAATATCGTTTTCAAAAGCTTGCACTTTGAAACTCAAAACGCAGCTGTCGTGTAAATGAGTGGCCAAAACACATACAAAGTTTTAGTGTACGATTGTAGTGTCGTTCGTTAAACGGCCCCTTAGACCTAGCGGGGTGGTTTTCGTGGGAAATTGCATAGCAAAACATAGACGGCGGACATGTCCGTGAAAAAGAGGATGGTAACCCTTACTACTCGGCTTTCTCCACAGAACAAGAGCCTGCTAGCTTAGCTTCCAAAAAAAGATGGCCGACACTATGTGTTCATTCTGTGAGTGAGATCGCCCTCTATGGGCGGGTTGAGAACATGCGGGACCTGACCTGTAGTCTTTAGCCTCTGGCCAAAAAATCCTCCGATGACACAAAATGACGATTTTTGTGTCATCTGAGGATTTTTTCCAGACCAAAAATACATAAATCTCTCGTCTCAGGGGGATATGAGTGTGGAAAGCACGGTAATTGGAAAATACTACAGGTTTTCTACTAATACAAAGCTTAATGCTAAATCCTGAAGTATCCCTCTAAGCCTAGTAAATGTTTTATGAGCAGTAGGATAACCAGTTCTCCCGCAAAATTCGTGCAGTTTTGTCTTTTATTGCTAGAGGGCCAAAAGTTACATTGTGTAGTACCTTTAAAAGCTACAAGTTCTTGTTAAATGAAAATAGCCATTGCAAAATTTACACTCCCACATTGAAAGACATTATTCAGCTGCACCCACCCATCCAGCAGAAACACGTGGCTGGGTGACTCTGATGAGTTGTTGCTTGAAGTGGCCCAGCACTTGCTGATGACAACTTTGATTTGCGAGACAGTAGTGTTGATCGCAACCTCAACGATGACCTTATCATTAGGGTACAAGGCGGAATTCTCAGGTAATGGAGACGTCCCATTCAGCAGACGCACTGTAACCTGGAAGCTTCCCAATCCTGCCACTGGTTCATTGATCATATTTAAATACCTTTAAAAGACAAGGTTTGTTAGTAGCGACAAAATGGGTTTCACTCAGAAATCAAAATTCTTAAAGAAAATTAAACCTGCTTTGCTTTTGCCACCAAATGTTTTTTTTTGTGTGTGCATTTTTATGAATTATGTTCAGTTCTTAAAAAAGTCTTCATTTTCTTTTTGAGAATATGCCTTCCTTTTTTTCTAGGAGTTTTCACCCCTACGTTAAGTATCTGGTCTCAGTTTGTTGTTTAATATACGCTGACATAATTAACACCTTAAATTGAGTCTAGATGTACTTGACGTGACAAGAGATGGGATACTGAGCCTGAAAAGCGAGAAAAACAAGCTCTATAGAGACAGTTGCTATGGAAGCACTGTACCCTGGGGGGTCGTATCCCGTGGAGATGGTGATGCGACTGGGGTAAGTGCAGATGATGGGAACTTCTAGATGCACATTAGAAGCCATAGACACGTTGTTGTATAGAGTCACATTGAATGAATTATGGGTGATGTTCTGAAAGACAAAAACATTGGTTATGTTATCTTACTATATTCTACATAACCAGTTTTTATGGTTAACAAAAACTAAAACCATTACACAACTTGTTAATACTTTATTTTGATTGTGCACTTCAAACATTGTGTTGACTATAACAAGTAACACTGCATGTCACCGAGCCGCACGATTCTGGATAAATTGGGAATCACGATTTTTTTTTTTTTTTTGCTTCAAACACGATTCTGACCAGACAACTAAACATAATTACATGTAATTTTCTAGAAGTTCTGACAACATGTTAATTGCTGCAGTTAATCTGAATGATTTTTTTATTTATCGGATTGAATGAATGATTCAATGAGACGCAGCAGCAGGATGGTCTTCTCCCTTGAATTCTCCGATTGCGCGCAAGCTTCTACTTCTGTCTATACGGTAATTTCTCAACTGTTCGACAGAGCGTCGTGTGTGGTTATGATGCAATCGTTAGCCTATTTTTACAAAAAAGGCTTGTACGAGGCCTTTTATACATTGTCATGTTTCTTTAGAAATAAATAATGGGGAAATGGAGTCTTTGGACACATCAGATGTAAAGTTATTCGCTGTCAAAGTGACGCCAAAATGAATGGGAGTCAATGGAATGCTAACAGCAGGTGATGGTCTGCTACAATGGCGGCATACAGTGGCCATAAACACTTACTTGACCGTCTCATTCTAACGTGTAATTGCTGAGGAGGAGTCTAGCCAACAAGAAGGATTGGACTAGGAAGGACACAGTCTCTCTGGGGACTCCCATAGTCCAGACCATAGATATTTACCCAATAAAGGCTAGATGTCTTGCGGCGGAGTTTCTATCGTCATCACCGGCGGCCATCTTGTCACAGGCAAGCCCATGTAAGATCAGCACGAACACAAATACTCTTATCTCGTTGAAATCTTGACGGATTTACAAACGGTTTGGTTTCTTACAAACGTCATTATCGTAGCTATAATTCTGGATGATTATTTATTTATACACTTATGCAGTTTCATACCTACGTCTCTGACGTTTATAACAAACCAAACCATTTGAAAATTGGTAGAAAATTTAGCAAGTTATGGTTATTTAAAAAGTACATGCACCATTAAAACACAATGTTACGAGTGAGCGAGCTGCCTGTGACAAGATGGCTGCCATGTGCAGATGTCGACCTCTATTGGCCATCTAACCTTTATTGTGGATATCTATGGTCCAGACGTTCTGCTGTCAGTCTAAAGGTCTGGCTAAACGAGACAACTTGTCGCCACCTACTGGCGTAAAAATGTAATCTATACAGACGTAATTTAAATGGCTATGTTAAAGGTGATTTACTCTATTTTTATCGTAGACATCGTAGACATAGACGTTTGGCCCAGTTTCTTCGGTGATAATATGAATATTTGTCTGTTTCATATTAATAGCTATATCATGCCATCTGCTCTTTCTGACTTGGCAGCGGGAACACAGATTTGAATTTTGTCAAAGGTATAATAGACACGGGAGAATCGTTTTCGTTTAGGGATTGAGATCGCGTTGCTGTTTGAATCGACATTGCGATCTTTTAACGATTAATCGTGGAGCTCCACAACTAACTAATAGACTGTTATGGATTGGATAGGGCTGTCAAACGATTAATCACGATTAATCGCATCCAAAATAAAACTTTGTGTTTACATAATATATGTGGGTGCACTGTGTATAATTATTTTATATATATATATATATATATATATATAAATACACACACATGCATAAATATTTAGGATTTTTTTACTTATATATAAAATTTTTATATTTTTATATAATATAAATTATATATAAATCTATATACAGTATATTCATGAAAATATTTCTTAAAAATATAGAAGCATGTGTGTATATTTATATATATAAAATAATTTTTCACAGTGCACCCATATTTATTTTATGTAAACACAAACGTTTATTTTGGATGCGATTAATCGTTTGACAGCCCTAGATATGGATAGGGTTAGTAGCAGAATAAGTTGACATGCACTTGCCAAAGTTAGTTATAGTAAGAATGTCTGTTGGGGGATAATCGAAATAAAGTGTTGGCAGATATTAATCAGACGGTGTACTAAAATTAATACTCTACTAAGATGATCCCCTCACAGACATTCTTAACTTTGTCAACGTATTGCATAATAAAACTAGCTGAACTTTATATTTTAACAAACTAAAACTGAAATAAAAACAAATACAAATAAAAAACATTAAAATAAATATAGGAAAATAAAAAAACAATCCAAGGTATTAATAAATTCTACAATATTATCTTACTAATGACACTAGTAAAGTTGCTCTAATATAAACTAAAAGTATAGAGTTAAATGATACTGGAGGACTTACATGATTTAGTGTAATACCACACGAATCCCAATTTGCAGTGACCCCCACATGGGATTCATTTCTTCTATTGAGAGCACATTCTGGTTTTCCAAGGTACAGGGCAGTCTCTAGGATGCTGTAGGCCACTAAGATGTGTCGCCTTATGAAGACTGATATATACCCTAGGCCGCACTCAACAGCTACATATGGGATCAAAGGGGCTGCTGCTAAATGTGATGTCATGGGAGTAAGTGTTGTTGTAATAGTGTTTTCCGGCATTGTTGTGAGGCTGTTAGTCGTGGAAGTTGAAGACACTGTTGTTTTGGTGATGTTCTGAACATGAGTTGTGCTCACTGTACTGCTCACAGATGGGTTTCCAAACGTAGTTTTTGTAATAGATGTTGTAGTGTCCGTGGTAGTGGAATCTGAAGATACTCCAGGATAGTTTGTGGTGGGATTAATGGTTGTGGCGTTAGGTGAAGCTATGCCATGAACAGGGAGAAACACAGATGAGAATATAATATAATATAATATAATATACAGACACTATATCTGAATAAAATTGCTAATAGGAAAAAATGTAGGGAGGACCCAAAATCCTATTGGGTTTTTTGTCAAGGGATCAACCTGGATGATGCTATTTTCTGAGTTGTCCTACAAAATTACTTCATCACTGCATACCACATCCATACTGTCCTTCACGAGTATCTGTGCATGATTGACTTCTGTTTGTCTCAATTAAAGGTGTGTGACATTCTAATGAAATCTCTCAACAGTAGCATTACACAGCATGTACCTGCACAGCTGCGTCCTGGTCTACTGGGACTCAAATCTGTGTATCCAGACCAACAGGCACAGGTGTATGAGCCATTCGTGTTTTCACAGGAAGCCCACGGAGAGCAGTCCGCCTCAGCTGCCAAACACTCATTTAAATCTATAAATAACAAGAGACCAATCACATCTTAAGTCAACATGTCACATTATTAAAGGTATGGAAACAGTTCCAACATCAAACTTCATTTACTGTTTAGTAATAACTTCTTAGTAATAATAACCCGTACCTTCTATGTATATAGTGTCTACTGTGTACGTAGTGCTATTCTGTAGAGACGCAATAAAATCACTGGACATGCTAGACATGGTCAGGTTGCTGCTGGGTTGAAAAAAGATGGAAAAGTTCACGATTACGCTGCCAGCTGAGAGGGATGTTATCTGGATGATGACCTGGCCAGAGTTGACTAGTGCACGGGTCTCTGGAGGCAAGTGCGAAAGAATCTGCAGAGAATCAACATATTTTTGAAAATGATCTTGGTTATTATGAATCATATAGCTTAAAACAAAAGATTTTTGCATTATCTGATGAAAATGTGAGTGCTTGCCCATACTATGGGTGGTTGCCAGGGTGATACTATACAGTTGCTATGGTGTTTGAATGGGTGTTGCTAAGACTGAGCCCACTACCCCCTCTCTGGCCATAATGGGTGGAGCTGGACGTAATCCAGCTCCACCTCTGTGGACCTAATGGGTGGAGATTAGATTAGATTCTCAGTCTGGCATTCCCATTATGGTCTGGCAAAGTGTCATAGACAAATCATTTCCAGAGGGGCGTCACCAACGGACGTCACGGGTAGACCTAAAACCAATCAGAGTGATGAAGGAGATGACGTATGCAGAGCGGCGGCCGGCGGTGTTGTTCTTTGCTCGGTTTTTAACATAAAGGAAACGTTCAAATCGCTTAAAATAGACGCGATAGCTGATTCGAACGAGTGATGTTCGACGGCGGCTGTCGTCATCGCGTAAAGCCCGCCCCAACGTTTCTGATTGGTGCCGCGATTTCGACGGATTGGAAATGGGCTTGAATGAGCTCTTTGCCAGACTAACTTTCAGAGCAAATCTAAATTTGCCGGAAGTTAGGTGGAGATATGTTTAGCTAGGGTGATGGTTGAGTTAAAGCAATGGAGTTGACTACAGTATACTCAACAATGTATATATAGCATATTTCTTCTGCACATCTGGCCATTGATTTTATGTGCTAGTCTGTGATTGGTTGAAATTAGAACATTTCAGACTCAGTGTGAAGGACCTTTAGTAAATATTTATTCAATGTAAATATGGAGGATTTTACTGTTTCCAAGTGAAAACTGTAAGTTAGTTGCATAATTTATGGTTTCATTTTATTTTACCATTCATTTCTAAATGTTCAGGACAGTGTTTAATAATAATATATCTCAAACCTTAAAGATGCGTAATTGCTCTAATAACATCAAGCTTTTAGTAAACAAAGGGGTTTTTTTACTGGATGATTGAAAAGTGTATTTTATGTCAATCTTAAAGTATCATGTTGATAAATGTATGTGTTTAGAGACAAATATGGAATTTATTAAACCTCATTCATGACACTTATACAGAATTCCTTATATGCGTCACTGTCTGGGTCACTCAAGGCATTTGTGTAGTTCATGTTTGACAAACGAAACCGCTCGTTTCGTGTCTTATGCCATCAACGTGTACTTACATTCACGAGTCATTAAATCATGTTTAATTAGGACTTCTCTGTGCATGCTCTTTGAGGTGGTGACCATAGACCTCCATTATATGACTGACAGACAAGAACGGTTTGACCTAAAAATATCAAAATTGAAACTACAAACAAAGACATCTACATCTTGGATGGCCTGGAGGTAAGCTAAAACATACCAAAAATTAATTTCAAAGTGAACTATCCCTTTAACAATGTGCCTATATGAATTGTGGATGCAGTGTATGGGATTTTGTATACCTAGTGGTACTGGGTCTGAGCACTGATAGATGTTGGAGATGTTGTCTGTCTGACAGCATTTTTGCCACTGAGAACAATCTATGTCCCACTTGCACATGGAGCCAGTAGAGATATAGACCCTTCTCATACATGTTGAGGGACACAGTCCTGGCTTAGATGTGAATTCTGCACTTCGGCTCAAGGCTGAGATAATGACGATAGCAATTAAAAAAAAATAAAACTTTGCGGTTAAAATGAGGCTACAATAATGTCACTTTAAATGCTGGGACAATTTTATAATCGATTTCAAATGAATTTGCTTGAAAATACTCACACAAGGCACAGTAACTCCCAACTTGTTCGTAGCCATGACAGCATTGCACGACCTGTTTGGAGATGTTATACACCTGCGTTTTGTATTCTGTCTTATAAACCAGGACATCACACATTGCCCATGGCAGCCACCCACCACACGGTCTCCTCTGGGTGTATGACGTTGGATAAGAGATCACATTGGTCACCGAAACATGCTCAGTCATGTTGCACAGATGATAACCTGACAGAGTCCGGTCATATCCTGAAAAATTAAAGAAATTCTAAATTGTCTGGAATTGACGAAATTTATAAACATATAGCCATTACTAGTTGTCACTGTCACATGATAATTCGGAAATCACTCTAAAGGTGATCTTCCCATTAACGGGTAACCAGATGAGACACAGGGCCCATGCCCGATCTAAGAAATATTTTGCCCATTTTCACTGGAAAAGTGCCCAAACAACAATCGCTCGGCAAGATTGCCCAGCCCTGTGTATCATCACCTTAATATTCTGATTTGGTCCTCAACAAACATTTATTTTTATTAATAATGTTGAAAATATTGTGTTTTTTGATAGTTTTGTGGAAACCATAATACATTTATCTGAAATTGTATAAAATTTCACAATTGTAGTCATATTTCTTACTTGTTAGCTACATATACTGTATAAAAAGATATAACATTTAAAAGAGATACAAATTTATAGACAACCTCCCACCAGAAAAGAAAAACCAATCAATCAATCAACTTTTATTTATAAAGCACAATAAAAACAACAGTAGTTGAACATTGTGCTGTACAGCAGAATAAATATCTTAAAAACAAGACTGACCGCAAAGCTAATGAGCAAAAGGGGTGTTTACATCGAAACCACCAATTTGACCATTCAACATTAAAATCAAGGACACTCGTAGGCCAGTGAAAACAGGTAGGTTTTTAACTTAGATTTAGAAACAGACTCAGTGTATATTAGTCTTAAAGATACAGGAAGACTATTCCATAGTTTTGTGAGTTATAACCAGGCAGTGAGTTATAACCAGTGAGATTAAGTGTAGTGGAAACAGGAGTTTTTATAAAAATGGATAACTTTACAGCTGATTCTTCACTGTTTTTTGTCAAGAAATCTCCTTAAGAGGTTCAGAGGTGAAACGATACCAAAGTATGAAATCAAATGTCCGAGATTTCATTATGAACTTTTATGCACATTAATTTTAGATACTTTTTCTGTATGTCTCATTTTTATTTCTATTGGAAATTTTAGGAGAATCATATTTGGATAACATAAGCAGATTTTTCCTACCTTCAAATAAAGTATTATGCCCCATTCCAAGGCCAAGGAGAGACGTGATTAACCAGGTAGCAACGACCCAATGCATTTTGAATCTTGATTTTCCAAAATTCCTGCTTCTCGTTTTTTAAAAACCAGTCATTGTGAACCGAACATGTTACTCTATGATCTCCACATACACTGTTGAGAGCAAACCCTTCTCCCACTGTTTGCTCTCCACAGACGCCCATCAACTCCCGCGAGTCTGTTCTGCTCTGCGCAGGTGACTCCTGTAACAACAGTGGATAATTAATGACATTTTTAAAAGCATTTCACTTTCACATACTGCATGATGCAATATGTGATATTGACAATTTACCTTTAAGCCTTGGTGGCCTGGTAGTGGGCATTAAAATTAATTTCGAAAGGTTTTTTTTTAGAGTAAAATGCGGCTTATTATAAAACAAGAATTGATTTTGGTCTTATCAGACATTTTAGTCAATAGGCTTTAATAGAGTTAATGGTGAGAAAATTCCCTAATGATGCTCTTCATGTTTTTAAAAGTGTCACCATGGTACCTTTTGCAAACCTCTAAGCTCACACTTGTTGAACTGCAAAAGGCTTTTTGCTTAGAAGATATTTTCATCCTGGTGAAAATTGTGCTGTGACTGAACCAGCTTAGTTAGAATTAGCATACTTATATACAAGTCATAAATACACAGACACGCACACATACGGACACCGGATTATCAGCAGCCAGCCTGGCATTTGGATAATTCTAGCAGCTAATAAATGTGGTGTGAAAAATTGGCTAATTAAAGAATGTCAGTGTTATGCTCTCACTGAGTGACTAATGTGTTCCCATGCACAATGTACCGTGTGCTTAAAAAACGACTGAGAGGATCATAATTCAACACGTTATTTGTCAAATAGACTGATGAAAATAAACCCAGCTTCAATATATATATAATTACAGTACAAAATATGTAGTGTTTCTGTATTGCAGTTTCTTTTAAACAGTGAGCTGTTCCTGCTGTGTTGAGTCAGAAATTATATGGTGTCCAAAATACACACTGATTTAAGTGAAAGAGTCTTGTCTTGTCCTCTGCATTTAACCCATTCAAGTGCACACACACACAATGCATCCGTGGGCACACAGACCCGGAGCAGTGTGGTGGTGCCCAGGCAATTCATGCAGTACAATCCCAAATATACTTCATAGTTTCAGGTTTTCCACAACGATGGAAATAGAGCATGTGTGAAAAGGTTGAACTTTCCTCATGCAGTTTCACTTTCATGTCATGAGTTAACTTGCTTTTGGGTAAACACAAGGTAACTCTCCCCAAGGAAGATATAATGAGTATGTCCATGATTTTTGACAGACTTTATTATTCATGTCATTTTAATTAGTCGCAGAGGGAACAGACCCCAGATCTTGAGTTAATAACTGATAATGAAAGCAACATACAGAATATTGTAGTGCAAAAATACAACATCATGCATGCCTATTAGCAACTTTAAGGATAATAAAGTCTTTCAGAGCAATACAGTTTGTTTAGTTAGATGTTGAAAATGAAAATGGTAAAATAAAATTATTAGTGCTGTAACTTATTTTTTTGCTAATTTCTATTAAATTATTTCCCAATTCAATACAATTAAAGCTCTCACTTTTAAATAAAACGCAAACAACACATTGTGCAAAAATAATTTTTAATTTTGTTGAATACAAACACTTTCACGTTTTCGCAAAACTATTATTAAACAGTGAATTAAGTAACAAATACACGTTGTTTCAGTGATCACTTCCAGAGGAATCCAACACGTTTCTTCAGAAGTGCTGATTTCTATACATGTATATGCACTTAACGACTAAAGGCTTCTTGTTTCTTTAATAAGCGAATGCATGCGAACTTAACTCTACTGTTTTTCAGTCCGTCATCCTCCGCTCATTTCCTCCATGAACGCCCACAGGCCACAGCTTATACAGCAGCCAATCAGAAAGCGGCACACGTGACGAGCGTTCTTAGCGATGACCTCATCCCTAGAGTGGGATGACGTCAAATACAAGATGGATGGAATCACGACTGCTTCATGCTCAACGCAACTCTGAAACAAAGTCCAGTGTCGGAGCTCCGCGGCATTCAAAGCCACCAAACTAGGGTGAGTCGAAATGCCGAACAACTTTATTTCACCGTCTAAATGAAGTAGTTGAATGTTGTTTTGGTAAAATCTGTATTTCCTGACGTAACGCTGAGGAGCTTTTCTCGCTCTCTCTCTTTCCTGACATAAGCGGCTGCTCCAGCCTGTTGTGCAGGATGCGACGTCTGCGCAGTCGGTGACCGAAGAGGGTGTGTGTGTGTGTGTGTGTGTGTGTGTGTGTGTGTGTGTGTGTGTGTGCGCGCGCGCGCAGACGCGAGTTATAATCGTTTCATGTCTTGTGAATAGTAAAGAAACGCAACCAGTTGCCTGTATTTTGTTACGTGTTGGGTAATTATGGTCACAGTGTGGCAACGGCGAATCAACATTGTTTTATTTGTTATGGAACTTGCGATTAAGAGGGAAAATTATTTAGCGAAATCACTTAATGTAAAAACACTCACTCCTCGTTTTCATGAGCGAATACACAAGGCAGCGTAAAACCAACTGTAACTAACGTTAGACATGATGTAATGAGTGGTCGCTGTGCGCATGCGTAGACACTGGGCAGGCCTGGTTACTACATTTTTTGATTTTTATTTGCTTGTTATCTTTCATAATAACATAAAATGTAATTTAACAGACTACATTTTTTTCAATAAAAAGTTATTGTTTATTTCATGCAAATAAGATAATTATGATCCCCCCCCCCTCTGTTTATGTTTGTAGACTTGTTTTTTCTTTTATGCAATAACAGTGTTTTATTTCATAATTATCCCCCCAACTTACCCCCAAATTTGTCAACTTATCCTTTTATTCAAATATTACTCAAATTTGTTAAAGATTTTGTAAACATGTTGCATAGTTGTGCTTGGAGTCAATTGTTTTATTTGCGATAATGCAATGAAACACACCAAATAATGCAGACATATTTTTTGGCTGTCAAACACAGAAATTATGAACACATGCAAAAACAAGAGAGAACCAATTATATATTAATAACTGATTATGTTGTAGTAGTCAATGTATGTTTTTTTTTTTGTCTATGACCTTTTTGGTTTTCTATGCATTCTTTATTTAGCATATTAAAATAAGCCGCTAATTTAAATATCTTAACCAAGTTTAGTGTTTTTTCTTCCCTCAAATACATACATACACACACACATATATATATATATATATATATATATATATATTTGGAAAATATTTTGTATTTGAAAACCACACACACACACACACACACACACACATATATATATATATATATAGTGTGTGTGTGTGTGTTGCTTTCAAATAAAAAATATTTGTTTTCAAATACAATATAGATTTTTTTGATTGTTTAATCAAATGTGTAGGGACATTAAAAAGACAAATCCCCTCATGGCATAATTTTTGGCCACTACTAATGGGCTAAACTAAAATATTTAGTGGTATTTTAATTGTCTTAACTATTTTAATCACAAATCACTGGTCAGGAAATTTGCAAGAATTGCAGAAACACTGTAGATAAAGTAACTTTGCATGGAATAGCCTTCCCCAACTTGCAGACAGCTCACAGGAAGACAAGTCAATGTTAATAGCTTTAAACAGTTCATGTAGTTGAAAAATTTTGTTTGTTTGAGTTTGTTTGAGTTTAATGTAAGCCAAAATATTCACTATAGGGTCCAAATCTGGACTCTGACCAGGCCAAAACATGAGCCTGATGGACTTGTTCTCAAGCCACTTCTTCTTCAATTTGTGCAGGAGCATTGTCATGTTGAGAAATAACATCTGATCATTCCTCTTTAGATAATAACTCTTCATTTGTGGGAAGTTTTCTGCAATATTCTCATATACTCCAAAGCATTTACTTAATTACTTAATTACTTTTCACAGTGAAGTAGCTCGCCAATCCCAGCAGCTAAAAAGGCTCTGCACAATGACAGCTCTTCCTCCATGCTTCACTGTGGGAAAGATTCATTTATTATTATATTTCTCAGCTTTTGAAGGACCGCTCTGGAGAATCACCATGCATGCAACTTGTGTTTCGTTGTGATTCATCATTCCACACAACTTCTGAACCACAGTCTCTGAATCACACTTCCCATATTCTGCCAAAAACGTCATTCGTTTTTTTCTGAGACCGCAATGGCTTTTTAAGTAATGCATTAAAATTGTAGTGCACTTAAATTTAGCTCATTTCCTGAACAATAATTTGTGGTTAAGACAATTAAAAGCCCTTGTTATTCTTGTATACTGTAATGCAATGGTTCTCAACCTCAACTCCAAGGTGTTTTATTATTCAAGACAATATTGGAAGCCTAAATACTAAGAATATTAATGAGACCTTATTGTAAAGTCTTACCAGCTTGAACATTAATGAACAATAGATAGTGTATTTATAAATGAACATATTAATAGATGAATAAAATTTGTAGATTTTTATACCTTGTGCATTAAGTAACGTTAATTAATTGACATTAGTGTAAAGTGTTACCAAGATTATTTTGATGTAACTTATTTTAAGTCACTTTCATAATGATTTTGCAATGTCAAGTCATCTTTATTTATAGTGCTTTTTACAATACAGATTGTAGTGATAGTGATAACATGAAAGCAATACAACAAAGTTTGTTTCTAGAAGAAAATTGAAAAAAATGTAACTAAATTTGTCTTTTCTTTTATTCCCCTTCAAAGGCAAAATGGAGAGCCTGGGGCACTACTGTAACCCTGCCCATGGTATTTCACTGCTGGGTGCCCTCAATGAGCAGCGGTTGATGGGTCAGCTCTGTGATGTTGTGTTGTTCGTGGGTGATCAACAGTACCAGGCCCATAAAAGCATCCTTGCAGCCTGCAGTGAGTATTTCCAGTCTCTGTTTTCCAGAAGAGACTCGGAGAACCGCTCCATTGTTCAGCTTGACTTCTGTGAGCCTGATGCTTTTGAGATTGTGTTAAACTACATCTACTCATCATCTCTGTTTGTGGAGAAATGCAGTCTGGCAGCAATACAGGAGCTGGGCTATAGCCTCGGCATTCCCTTTCTAACCAACATCATGTCTATAAGACCTCAGGCGTCATACTGTGTGTCGAGAAAACAAACGTTGCTCTCTGAGGAGGAGGAGGACGGCGCTTTGCAAAAGAGAAGTGTCATTGTACATCAAAGTCAGGGTGAACAGCCTAACGTGGAAATGTTTCCAAGGAAAAGTTTGAGTCTTCAGGGAAAACCGTTTAAGCAGGTCACAGAGCAACCCTCGCTCACACACAACTTCAGTGATCAGAGCCAATCCTCAGGACACATCAGACCAAATGAGAAAGAATCAAACAGTACCTCCAACAGCAGAAATTTGGGTGACTGCAGATCCATCATCTCCTCTCCAACGTCCATACTGAGACATCGAACTGAATACCGATCGCCATCTACAAGGCCGCAACTAACGTCCTCTGTGTCATTCAGTGAGTCTGTGCAGAATGCTAGCCTACAATCAGATCAAACCGACACCACCGTCGATGGCAGAATGGATGCATCGCATGATTCCAGACCAGTGGGCGAACAACATGGCCCACGCAACCAAATCGTTGACCGAAGTGGGCCACTTATTAAAAGTCTGCTACGCAGATCATTGTCTATGGATAGTCCGGTCCCCGTTTTTTCTCCCGCTCTGGAGCTAAAGGATTCACAACAGCATGTGGTCAAGTCAATGGCCACAACAGCTAGGTCACCATCCCCTGAAAATGAGGACCGGGTGTCCAAAGATATGCCCTTTCTTCTCAGGTCTAGACAACGCAACGCGTACGAGACGGACGGCACTCAAACAACCCAACTCAGAATCAAAGCGGAGCCCAGCAGTCCCCTTGCCGACCCTTCTGAAATCGTTCGCATCACTGTTGGAGACAACCTGCCGGTAAATTTCAAAGACTTTCAGGCAAACTATGATGAAGGTCCCAGAGGGTATTTTACTCCCTCGATGAAGAGGAAGAGTAAGATGGATGGTAGTTATATGCCCTTTAAGAGATCCAGGTCTGTCAATGAGCATCATCCGTTTGATGAGGTACCTTACAATTCCAGCATGGACACTAGTAACGAGGAACCTGGAGAACTTCGGCCAAACAAAATGTTCAAGTGCTGGAACTGCCAGAAGGTGTTCAGGTCCAATGCAGGTCTGTATCGCCACGTGAACATGTACCACAACCCAGAGAAGCCGTACGCTTGCGACATCTGCCATAAGCGCTTTCACACAAACTTCAAGGTCTGGACTCACTGCCAAACCCAGCATGGCGTGGTGCAAAATCCTGCACCCTCCTCCAGTTCCTATTCGGTCCTGGACGAGAAGTTTCAAAGGAAGCTAATCGACATCGTCCGAGAGCGGGAGATAAAGAAGGCCTTGATTATGAAGCTCAGGAGAACAAAGCAAGGCTTGCCGTCACAATCCTTTGGCAGGAAAAGCAGGCGATCGAGGTCCTACGGATGCCCCTACTGTGGCAAAATGTTTTACTTCCAGTCACACTTAAAGCTACACATGAAGGGACACTCCGCTGAGCTGGCTAACCTTGACACGGATGCTGAGAGAGACCTTCAATACAAGCAACAGCAGCAGTTGGCACATCTCAAAGAAAACCAAGACAAGGACGTATTTTCTTGCCGGCTTTGCAATGAGAAGCTGCCCTCTCTGCCTGAGTTAGAAGACCATGAGAGGGCTTGCAGGTATGCTACGGTCTGCCCATACTGCGGACTCCGATTCTCCAACACGGTCGTCAAGAAAGACCATGAAGCTCACTGCAAGTACAAAAAGCTGACCTGCCTTGAATGCATGCGCACTTTTAAGTCCTCTTTCAGCATTTGGCGTCATCAGGTGGAAGTTCACAATCACAATATGATGAGTGTTAAGGAGCAGTTGACGCTCGGTCTGCAGGAGAGCAATCACGATGAATCATCCAATGTGTTCGGAGTTCCTCCCTCCTCTCAAGAGTCGATACGTGACCCCAGAGAGGAAGCAGTGTACAGCGACTCATCCGTTCCACCCATGTATGATTCGGAAGACTCGTCGTCTTATGTCCCAGAGGACTTGAGTGCTCACGGTCAAGGGGAGCTGCAGGTCAAAGAGGAACCTCAAGAGGAAGCGGTATCAGCCAAGGACAACGTGAGCACCGGATCCGAGGAACCAGGCGTTTGGCCTTGCGAAAAGTGTGGGAAGCTTTTCAGCACCCACAAAGACCTGGAACGACATCAGGAACTGCTTTGCCATATCAAGCCCTTCATCTGCCACATATGTCACAAAGCGTTCAGGACCAACTTTCGTCTCTGGAGCCACTACCAATCCCATATGTCCACACCTGAAGAGCCAGGGATGAGAGAGATTGACAGGCTTCCGTCCTCTCCATCTCCTTCTCCACCTCTTACGATTTCCATCCCAGAGCCTCCAACTTCTCAAAAGGCGACCCATTCTGGGGTGGACGCCTCAGAGGAGGAGCCCAGAGGCTCCATGTCGCCGTCAACCAAGAAGCCAGAGCAGGACAAGACTAGCGACGATGAGCCTGGGGAACATTCACACGTCAAGACCAACAGTACAGACAAAGCCATCACCCCGCAGGAATCCGACACGCTTTTTTACCATGCGCCAACCCTCTCTGCTCTCACCTTTAAACGGCAGTACATGTGCAAATTCTGTCACCGGACATTTAAGACGGCTTTCAGTCTGTGGAGTCACGAGCAGAGCCATGCGTAAACGCAGTTGTAGCCCTTAACCATTGGAATCAACTAACTTGGACGGTTTCTCTTTTAAACACGAATTGCAGCCAAAACCCAGGGATTTATTAATCATACTTAATATAACTTATTTCTATAAACAGTATTCAGAATGCATGCCAAGAGTTTCCCTGTATAATTTCTCTGATTTTAGGTTTATTGTTCAGTGATCAAAAAAGACTGTTAAATGAAACTGACTTCTTTCACTCTTCGAATTATTGCAAATTTTGATGACTTTTTTGGGTTATTACGCAGATGTACACCTCTCTTGTTTTAGTGGCCTTTATGCGGTTGTTTAGCACTTTCAAGCAATTCCAAATAAACATTGTTCTCTATTAAAAGCACAGGCTGGTGTAGACATGGCTCTTTAGTTAGAAAAGATAGATCCGTCACATCCAAAACTACAAATTAATTCCCCCTTTTTTTAGTTTATTTTTGGCCGATTTAGAAATTTCTGTTTCATACACAAAGCTATTAAAGGAGTAGTTCACCCAAAAATGAAATGCTGGTAATCAAACTGTTTACGGTAGCCATTGACTTGAAGCCATTGACTTCTACAGAAGAAAGAAACTCATACTGAAATTGGAACAACACAAGGGTGAGTAGATTGTCAAATTTTTCATTTTTGTGTGAGCTATCCCTTTTATATTGAATTGTTGCTTTGATAATTATAATACCATATAAAACGCAAATCTTAAGCAGACTGAAATGAATAGGTATCAAACTTTGTGAACATTGACAGAGGTGAAGACAACATGTTTATAATTTAATTTCAACATCGCTACTAGGGCTGTGAAGGGCGATTAATCGCATCCAAAATAAAAGTTTTTGTTTACATAATACATGTGTGTGTTGTGTATATATAAATACACACATATGCATATATATATTTAAGAAATATGTGTTATTAATATTTAAGAAATATGTGTTATTAATATATCAAATATTTATGTATATTAATTTTGTATAAATATATACATGCAAATATTTCTTATATATATATATATATATATATATATACATATGAAGAGTTCAGATGCAAAAGACTCTAAATGCCATTTGAAATTTTCTTCTTTAATGATGATTTTTATCAAACTTGTATATTTAAGTTCAGTAATTTCACTTAAATAACAATTAATAGGTAATTATCACATTTAAGTGAAATTACTGAACTTAAATATACAAGTTTGATAAAAATCATCATTAAAGAAGAAAATTTCAAATGGCATTTAGAGGCTTTTGCATCTGAACTCTTCATATATATATATATATATATATATATATAAACACAAACTTTTATTTTGGATGTGATTAATCGCGATTAATCGTTTCGCAGTCCTAATCGCTTCTTAAGTTGTATTTTTCATCTTTAAGAGTATTTTTGTTCACGTGTTTTGCCAGTTCCGTTGGCTTTCCTGGTATTTTTGTTTAGAGGTTGTGGATAATATTCAGTGATTGTATTGAGCAAATAGAAGTATAATTAGCAGGTTTGGAGTGATGTTCTTTAAGCTTTTTAGTGTGTGCCTGCAATGTGGATCTTCTAATACTTTTGTTGTACAGGACATACAGTATATGTGGGAATTACTTCTCATAAATGTGTAGAGATGAAGTTTAAGTAGATTTTCACGCTGTATCAGTACTGTATCAGTACATTGTGAGCTCTGCCATTGTGTAAGCTCAACTTACCAGAACTCAGTACTCAGTGATTAATGAAGTCTTGATGCAATGATGTTGAATGGTTGGACATTCCTTATGTTCAGTGGCCCTTTTCTGTGACAGTATGACCCAGAGAAGATCTTTATTCTAAAATATTAAAGCACAAAAGCGGTAATCTTATATTTAGCAAGTATTTTAAATATTAAGAAGTCTTCTTCCCTTACATTAGGGGATGTTTGGCTTAGCAAGCTTGTGGCCTTTAAAGCACAAAATCTAAATATGTTGCTTGCTCTTTGCATTTTCCTTCAGCTACTGTCTCATTTACTCTATATTTTGATGGATAAAACAGTAATACATTCCTTTTGATCTTGTCCCCCAAAAGGTATTGATTAATGAATATGTTGGCTATTTCTCAGGATAGTAATACCTGATTTAGTTTGCATTTACTTTTGTCCCCAGTATTACATGACACTTAACATCATCTTTTTCTTTGGGGTTAAGAGTTAAACCATAGGTGATTAAAACGAGCATTTCACTCAGTAAAGGATCAATTTCTTAACATGGTTCATTGAAAGATTGTATGACATTGAATGAATAGTGATGACAGAACAGAACGTTTAATCCTCAAACTCATTTTTATGGTCTTTGTTTGTACATGAAAATTATCCCCCGCCGGTTTCACAGACAAGGTTTAAGATAGTCCCAGTCTAAATTGCATGTTTGAGCTGTTTTAACTAAAGCAACTTGCACTGACATATCTTAAAATATGCCAGTGTCATTTTTTTTTCTATGACACATTTATAAAAGCTACTTAAATGCCTTAATTGACCTAAACCTGGCTTAATCTGAGCCCTGTTTGTGAAACCGAGCCTTTTTTGGTATTCCTGTGGTATCACTGCAATAACTAATATTTGTAAGCACTTGAATTGTTCTAATGTGGCTTTAAAAACTGTATCAGTTTTTGTGTTAAAGCATTTTCTACTGTTTTCTGTGCTTGCTTTATAAAATAAATATCAATACTGTGTAACTGAACTTGTGTTTATTTCATATACCGTAATATGGACATTATGTCAGTTTAAAAATTGACAGAAAGTCTTGTCATTGGAATTATTTTTCTATATATATAAACTAAAGTGCAAAATATTTAAATGTGGGAAGAATTAATGGTAAAGACGTTTTTTTGTTTTTTTTTTACGGAATATGCATGTTTTTTTATTTTTATTTTATTTTATTATGAACAGCCTTTAAAAGACCATCTGAAATGAAGTGAATTCATGGAAAAAACACCTACTTTTGGCTTAATTGTGATGATTATAAAACAGTTTGCAATCGTTCACACATTGCATTTTCCAAGAACACTAACACGCATGTTTTTCTTAAATTTGTGTTTATCAGGGTAACACAGACAAACAAATTCAAACGAACAACAATATGACATAATTTAGGGTGCATAATTAAAAACAAAAACAACAAAAAATAACTGAACTGGATGCTTGTTTGAATTAGATAAAGGATAATGGATGCCGTTATTATAATATAAAAGTGTAGTGAATTTATTTTTAAATCCCGCTAGAGATTTTCCTTCTTTTTTTAGTTTTTTTTACAAGATCATCATAAATGTCCAACAACCATTAGGCTCCAGCAGCTTCACGGTCACATTTTTACAAAGCCAGCGTGTCTTTGATCAGCCTCCTCATGGTTGTGCTCACTGACGTGCCCAGAGAATCTGTGATCTGGTACGTGATCTTGTACAGATACGGCTGGACGTCTTTCAAACTCGTATCGAACACATTGTCCACCTCTGACTGTGTGGGCATCTTGGGAAGATACTCGTGACGGTTAATCACCTCTACGATGTTGATGACTTTCTCGCCGAGCTTCTCGCCAACTTTCTCTCTGCAGATCTGACGCTCTTGTTCGTTGGCCAGGTTCACCACGTTCACCTTGATGCTCCAGACCTCCCAAGGGATGCATTCATCAGAAAAGGGCCAGCGTGACTTCTTCTTCTGGTAGAACTCCACAGAGATCTGACCCATGCCGTCACTTCCGGAATTGCCAAGAGCATCCTGGGTTATAAAAAGCAATTTCACAACAGTAAGATTGTTGCTAATTTTGGGATAGGAATTTGTATGAATAATTGTATCAATATTAATTTAACCTATATTTGTATTTAGCTTTTAGTGGGTGAGAAAAATAACATTTCAATTACATGTTTTGTTTTTGCCAATAACAGAAAGTTATGTACAGAATTTGCTAAATATTTTTCTTTGCAAAAAAAAAAAAAAAAAGTGAGGTGGAACCATGAAAAAATAGGATAATACCGTGGTACTCAAAATTAGTGAATAATGCATGTCCAAACATGGTTTACCATATTACAATTTTCAAATAACGATAGTAAAAATCATTAAACGGATCATTCACCAAAAATTCTGTCAATTTTCTCACCCTCGAGTGAATTTCTTTCTGCTGAACACACAAAAAAATAATATTTTGAAGAATGTTGATAACCAAACAGATGACTGACTTCCCTAGCATTTTTTCCCCACACTATGGAAGTCAATGAGGCCCATAAACTGTTTTGTTATACCCATAATCTTCAAAATATCTTCTTTTGTGTTCAGCATAAGAAAGACATTCTGTATCATTCTGCTCATTTTTGGGTGTACCATCCCTTTAAGTACTGTGATCAAAAATACCTTAAATTCTGCTACCGCTTTCCTGATGACCCTGTCCAGCTCATCAGAAGACACTCGCACGAATGTGAAGTCGATGAAGTCGCAGTCCATGTCTTGAGTTCCCACTGTGCCGATGGAGTACGTGCCCTCTTTCTTATAGTGAAATTTCCCTGTGCTGCGGTGCAGGAGGATCGTGTGCAGGAGGGCTAGCATGGCCTCGTCCACCTGCCTACCCTCCACTGACACCTCCAGGACCTCTGATCGACAGTTCATGCTGCTCTATAATACGGTTCTACAGTTATTAAAACAAAAGGACTTTCATTCGATCTGTTGATCTGAGCTCAAATGTGTCAAATCCAAATAGACACGACGTAGCTGTACACAATACACATTCAGCTGTTCTGCTTCTAAAAGCGCCACTTTAGACTGAGTGACACAGCCTAAGATTCGAAGTTATAATAAAATATGGACTTAACAATATAATTATAAAAATCAAATGTAATTTAAGAATCAAAAGGGCGTTCATATAACATGTTTACCTGAAGTACGAAATGTCGATGCGCATTATTTTTCTTGCGACGTGGTACTCTTGTTTTGTAAATATACGTCAAATGCGTACAGGGCGGGATAAGGGACATTTTAGTTTTAGCGTTTCACGAACGTTTCAAGCTGAAATGACCGGTTGAGGTCTGTGGGCTCACTGTGTCCATTTCTTTTACTGTCTATGAAAATGAAAGGTTCAGTAGTAGGAAATGGACAGACATTATCGTGCTTGCAAGATTTAATGACAAAAAAAAAAAAAAAAATCTAAATCAGTGTTGATGTATTTGCTAGTTGTCAACTATCGTTTTTTACGACAAAACAAATGTTCAGTCAAAAATGATGCAAACAATAAATAAAAGGTGGCAGGTAAACGGAAAACTACAAATCGATTATTGTTTTAATAATTTTATCACATTCTACAGTCGTACTGCTCCGAGGTATGATAAAAATAAAATAAAATAAAAATAAACCAAATGTTTAAAGCCAAACCATTTAATTGTACGAATATAGAACTTTTCCAATATTAAAAAATATATATATAATAAATGCTTTTTTTTCGGACCTTCCACTCAGTTGTAAAATTATACTTAGTCAATCCAAATATTTCCATACAATGAAAAAATAAGCGCAACTCCTTCTCATTACTACGGAAATTACACGAGTAATTCAGCATTTCAATATGCAACTTTACCTACTAGAAATGTGTAAATGGCGTATTGGGACTTTTATTTTGAAGAGCATTTTCCCATTCAATGTCGTCTCTTGTTTTGGAGGGAGTATCAAAAGGAAGAATTTTTTTTTCCTTTAACGAAAATGCTCGATCGATAGTAAATCCTGCAGAGTACATTTTACGTGGTTAAAACTAAAAGCTTGTGTATTTTAGCCTATAATATGTTCTAAACTGGCATAGTAACGTTATCGACAACAGTAGTGTTGAAAATGCACAGGACTGTGCCCAGCCTTCCCCTGGCGCCCTCAGTGAAGGTAAAACTCATCAATGCGGGTTTCCAAGTGGCCTCAGACTTGACTGAAATGCGTCCTCTTCAGCTCTGCAAAGGTATTTATATAACTAAACCCAACTTTTGAATTTGAAAATAGCCTCACACTAGTTACAGATTACTAGAAAGGTATTTTTCGTTAAATCCATGCTTGTTTCGTTCACAGAGGCAGGTATATCACAAGAGGAGGCAGTGGAGGTGTTGCAGATGTTGAAGGATGATGCTCATCCCCATCAGCAGAGAGCGCCAACAGAGAGCCTTACAGCCCTGGATCTTCTGCACCAGGAGCAGACTCTGGGGAGCATTGTAACATTCTGCTCAGGCCTGGATGATGTCCTTGGAGGGGGTGTACCTGTGGGAAAGACCACAGAGATCTGTGGAGCCCCTGGTGTCGGAAAAACTCAGCTATGGTATGGGAGGAAACAGATTTCAAAATGTGTTAGTTCATCTTAAAATTGGTTAAAAGTTCCACATATTTGTGTTGTTCACTATAGTTTCAAAAGTGGTCTGTTTTTCCCATTTGAAAGCATGCAGCTGGCTGTGGATGTGCAGATTCCTGTGTGTTTTGGAGGCCTGGGAGGAAAGGCACTGTATGTAGACACCGAAGGCAGTTTCTTGGTGCAGAGGGTTGCTGATATGGCGAAGGCAGCCGTGCAGCACTGCACCCTTCTAGCAGAGGATACAGGTCTGATTTGAGTAGCTGAGTTTAGTTGAGATGTCTAAATATGTAAATATATTCAGAAAGAAATGTCCAATACTGATCAGCTTTATCTGTAGATTATTGAGAATTTCCATGAACACGAAAAGTATAATTGTCCTCTGTCTTTGCTTTTCCTCTTAGAACAGAAACAAGCTTTAGAGGAACTTACTGTCGATAAGATCTTGTCCAACCTCTTCTTGGTCCGTTGCCATGACTATGTAGAGCTGTTAGCTGAGGTTTACCTCCTACCTGACTTCCTGTCTGAGCATCCTGAGGTAAAATATGAGTAATTTAGACCACTGATATCTCTTTCAGCACAGTGATATTACTCCCATTTAGATGCTCATGAATGACATGCTCGATCATAGGTGCGGTTAATAGTGATTGACAGCATTGCCTTCCCATTCCGCCATGACTTTGAGGATCTTTCTCAAAGGACCCGCCTCCTGAACGGCCTTGCCCAGCAGCTCATCCAACTAGCAACACAACACAGTTTAGCGGTAATCGGCACCTCGTATCACTGAAACAAAGAGTTATGAATAGTTGACAAATCTAGGATTAATTAATAATTTTTTGCAGCAAACTCATATTTGGTTAAATTGAAATAAATACAATTTAATTTAACAAAAAAATTTGAATTATATATGCAGTGTACTAATTAGAGCTGTCAAACGATTAATTGCGATTAATCGCATCCAAAATAAAAGTTTGTGTTTACATAATATATGTGGGTGCACTGTGTGTAATTATGTTATATATATAAATACACACACATGCCTGTATATATTTAAGAAATATTTTCATGTATATACTGTATATAGATTTATATATGATTTATGTGATCTATAAATATAAATGTTTTCTATTTAAAAAATATTTTTCATAAATATACATACATGCATGTGTGTGTGTATTTATATATATATACAAAATAATTATACACAGTGCACCCACATATATTATATGTACACATATACCACATATATATATATATGTAAACACATGCGATTAATCGTTTGACAGCCCTAGTACTATATATATATATATATATATTAGTACCGGTCAAAAGGTTGGAAACATTACTGTTTTTAATATTTTTGAAAGAAGTCCCTTATGCTCATCAAGGCTACATTTATTTACTTAAAAACAGTAATATTGTGAAATATTATTACAATTTAAATGAGTGGTTTTGTATTTTAATTTAATGCATTTTTCTGTGATGCAAAGCTGAATTTTGTGGATATATATATATATATATATATATATATATATATATATGCACATGAACATTTTTCAATTCAGTTACCATGTGTTTTTAGGTTATTTTGACGAATCAGATGACAACAAGAGTTTCAAATGGCCAATCCAAGCTGGTTCCTGCATTAGGTAAGACGTAACAGATATGAGGGCATTGTTTTGCTTTGCTTTGCATAGTAGTCGTCACCGTCCTAACAATTACAATTCACACTTTAGGTGAGAGTTGGGGTCATGCTGCGACACAGAGGCTCATCCTGCATTGGGAGGGACTGAGGAGGTAAACAGACTTTTTTAATTTGCTAATTGTGTGGGAAGGTGTTTATTGTGGCCTAGATTTAGCCTAGTCTTTTAGTCCACTCAACCTGACAAAATGTTGCAATAGAATAAGAATATATATATATATATATATATGAAGAGTTCAGATGCAAAAACCTCTAAGTGCCATTTGAAAATTTCTTCTATAATGATAATTTTTATCAAGCTTGTATATTTAAGTTCAGTGATTTCACTTAAATGGCAATGATAATTACCTATTAATTGTTATTTAAGTGAAATTACTGAACTTAAATATACAAGTTTGATAAAAATCGTCATTAAAGAAGAAAATTTCAAGTGGAATTTAGAGGCTTTTGCATCTGAACTCTTCATATATATATAAATTATATAATATAATGTATATATAACATAATATATATAACGTATGATTTTTCACACGTATGATTTTTTTTTAAACGGCCAACATCGATGGTGTTCTCAGCCAAATGTGTCTGATAGAGAGAGAGCGAGAGTATGTTGCATAAACTCTTTACCCTTCACCTCCGTGGGTGATGGAATGAATCACTTTGAACAAGTAGCTTGCTTTGCCTTTTGTAGACCTTATTCATAATGCATCCTGCATTCCTGCCAGTCTATTACTTTGTTGCAGCAGGAAGCTGAGAGGCACAGAGAGCATCTCCATCTTGCTCTCTCGTCCCTCTCTATGCAGTTGGAGGTCTTTCTTCTGGCTGTAAAGTTCAGCTTCCCTGCATTTGAACTGCCACAGACCCTCTTGCTTTTTAAACTGAGCAGACAAGGTCAGAGTGGAAGAGAATGTGCATTGTCCAATGATATAACAAGTCATTTTATATTTTTTTCACATTTCCACTTTGTGCTTAGGCTTGCCTCCCTGTACAAATCCCCAAGTCAAATGGAGGCCACAATTCAGTATCAGATTACAGTAAGTTTAATAGTAACAGAGGGGAATATATACTTGTACTCTTTATATCGAGAATTTATGACATAGTTTTTCCTTATATATATGATCTCACACAGGTCCAGGGTTTCAGGGATGCCCCAGATGAACCCAGACATGCTTCACCTTCAGGAAACACCAGCAAACGCCCTCGAATGGAGGATCTGTCTTGAGGATCTGGCAGGAATGTACAGATATTTATATATTATATGAAAAGTCAAATAATAACAATTAGGTCTTGGATTATTAATTTAATAAAGTATAGAATATTAGTGGATGACTAATATAAATTTCGGTGCCCGGCGATTACAATTCAGGAGTAAATAATGAAAATGCAAAGCTATTCCAAAGTGACCAAAACTTAAATTGGATGACGGATCTGGTTAAAAGCTATATATTTATCAAAGCTATTCTTGCCATCACCACTTTTCCTGGCTAATCTCTTGTATATAATTATGCAAAATTGTTTTTCTGCAGCTTCAAGTGCTAGCGATTAATCAAAGTAATTGACAATCACCAGTAATTAATCACGTCACTTAAATTGCATGGGCCAAAACTTTGTGGCATAATATGCTAAATTAGTAAGAGTGTATTGAATAATTTGGCTCTAATGAACCCAGTGAGAAGGTGTTGTGTATATTGTGTTGTACAGATGACTTTCTGTCTTGCTTGTTGCATGAGTGACAATATGAAGATAAAGAGTTTACCTCTCACATTCGCCTCCAAGTAACAGTAATAATTTAGCCGCAGATTGTTCCCGTTCAATATCGGTATATCATCCAGGTTCAGTTTGTTCCCAGTGTGTATGTGAGGTTCATCGCTTTAATTGAATTATACACTGGGAAGCCAGCATTACATCAGCACAAAGATAAAATATGAGCACTTCACCTCGTATTTCCTTGGCTGGCAATGGATAGTTTAGACATCGGGCAGAAGAATTGATTTTGTGGACAGAAGAGGACATTCTGTTCTTGATGTTTTTAACCTGCATGTTAAGACACATGGTTAGATCATGAATGAAGAATTGTCTGTGACTGCTAGACTAATAGGATTACATCATTTGTCAGGTCAGGTTTAAGATGAGTGACTGTTCAGTTGTGTCCTAACAGACACTGGACCTCGGGCTTTCTCAGGTGAGGAAGGTACACTGGGTATTATTCCTACACTGCATCAGACATGAGTCATGACATAATATCACAGGTTACTGTCTGACTGTGAAAACAATTTCAGATTGCTGCATACCGGCAAGGATACACTTTGTCATATTTTACAAATAGGCACTATAACATTTTAAAAATAGTGAGTCAAATATATAAAAGTGTTCTGTCATTTTTTTTACCTAGCAATAGCTGTGGTAACTGTAATATTTTTCCAGTAACTATGTTCAATACAAGTAGTAAACATGGAATATATTTGAAACTATGCTAATAGTAGTATCTGGCAACCCACAGATTAAATAACAATGATCATTCTGAAATGGGATGGGATATTCCAATAATCCGTTATTTGAACACACTTTCAGGATTTTCTGTCATTTTAATTTCTCAGCAATAACTGGAGTTGATTAGAATATTTTGAGTGAAAATATTTACACTAGTACATCTTTGAAAGGGTTAATTTTCCGTTTAATGTTATCTGGCAACCCCCGTTCGAACTAACAACGCATGCTTTAAAACCACAGTAAATATCGGGTCCAGTTAACTATTTGGCTTCTGATATGCTTCAAAATATCTTCCCTTGTGTTCAGCAGAAGATAGAAATTCATACAGGTTTGAAAAACTTGATGACAGAACTATCCCTTCAAGGTTATTTATACTAATATCTGGCAACCTGCAGCTGAACTAACAATGCCTGGTAGCAGAACAGTTAATTCCCAGCGATGTTGTGAAATCTACAACAGTTGTTATTTTTAGCTTAAGCTCTGATGTCCTATATACACGCACAGCGAGCATCACTTATCGAGTTTCCCCACTCATAAACATTCTCTCGAAGCGCTCTGTCGAAGTAAGCCTCGGCCGTTTCGAATAAACGATTAAAGAATTGTTTCGCACAGCGTGTGAATCAGTCTCAGCCTAATCAGATTTTAATACCTGCATCAAATTTATGAGGGCTAGCAAACAGCCCTCATGTTGACGGTTTTAAATGTACATTGGGGCCATTATATAGTGATATTATTTCAACTTTGGCATGAAATAGGTTATAATCCGTCTAAACTGTGTTTGTTTGCGAGATAACGTTGAAGGAGTGCCAAATGCCAAATGAGGACGATGCAGACTAAACCTAAATCGATCAGCAAGAACCATAGGCTGATTACGTCACGAGCTTTTGTGTTCGATCGACGTCATACGTTCAAGGAGCCACGAAACTGATGTGGCTAAAAAAGGTTGGCTTAGCGCGCGCATCACGGACTTGCGTCTACTGGAAAGTTATTTATAACAAAACTGATATTCTCACACTATCAGTGTTTTATATATAGTCTGGCTCGTGCAAACACTCCAGAAGTGCGTTGTTTAGGTCTCTTTGTGTGTTTTCCTCGATGCACATTTCTTTTTTAGTAGGCCAACAGAACACAGCACGTGTAAATAATAATAATAAAAAGGTTGTACTGTAGAATAGGCTATCTATTATTTGCATTATTAATGTTATAATGAATCAGGCCTATGTATTAAATTATATATAAAAAAAACTCATTTAAATTAGCCTAATATTTAAGATATAAAAAATGGTTGAAAGCATTTCAATGCAAAATAATGAATTATTGCACTTTTAACCCCTTTAATGTCTACATTTTCCCAGTTATGTGAGAAGTGTATGTTTTGTTTGTTAATCTCTGGTCACATTTGTAACCGGTGGCTCTGATGTTTCCACTGGTCAAAAAATGCGACATGTTCATATCATGTCATGATTTACATAAGAGCAATCTAAATATTTTATATATAAAATACAGAGGAAGACGATAAGTCAAATTTCCAAATTAAACTTTAGTTGCAACAATTCCATGCTGGTTCAATGCAGGTAAGTTTAGTGAAGAGGCGGAGACAATTAAGCCTATTAATAATAGACCTTTAAAATATTATATGGATATGCACCAAATATTATGTGTATCTGTCATTATAAGTGTATTTGGTGACTATTTACGCCACGTTAATTTAAATGTTTAAACATTTTTGACCCATTTGATGCAAAAGTACGTTTTCATCACAAATAGGGAATTAAATGGGTTAATGAAAAAATTACCCCTCTCCATCATACCCCGCCCCTTGTGACGTCACGTCGGTCTATTGCGCGACTCCCCTCTCTTTTCACGCGCGCGCCGCGGGCCCTCCCCAACTCGCGCGACTAGAGAGTCGCTCCAGCCTATGATTCAAAGTAGTGTAGACTTCTTGCCCGGCTCCAGCTGTCTCTGGTCTCTCCAGGAATGAGAAGCAATGGCCGGTTCTGCCAACGAGGAGAAAACCTTCAAGAGGTTCTTGGAGCTCTTCTTGCGTGAGATGAAGCCACCTCTCCAAGAGGACGTACCTCTACCTATGCGCCCCTTGTCGGACCTCATCACGGAGGACGAAGTGGAAGGGGAATGCCTCGACCTGTGTCTCCAGCACCTGTGTAAATAGTTAAGTACCTTCATTTGTTTCACTTACGATGCATGTGTTGTTAACCTAAATGCGTTTATAACATTAGACAGCCTAAGAATAAAAATAGTAGGAGTGTTCAAGTAGGAGAATTGCATAGAAATAGCCTAACCTGCACAGTTATTTGTGTGTGTGTGTGTGTGTGTGTGGAGAAAAAGCGCAGTAATATCCACCACTCTTATTAACTTGAAAATTATTATCACTGTAGGAAACTTCAGTTTCACACACTGTTCCAGATCGGGATGTTTAGTTGGTCTACATTTCGACACGGGTAAAGCTTTAAGTTTTAGTCTGGCCACTTTTGAAGAACATAAAATATGAGCTTTTTTCCCTACTGTAATAGTTCCTGTGTTAGGCTACTATGATATGTCCACAGGTGTCAATGACATTAACATTATTAATAATAATAAATATCGTTATGTTGTCAGATTTTAATGTTTAATTATATAGTATGACAGTGATAGCGATTACAGATATACAAGGGAAAATATGACAACTGTCATGAAAGTCATTCTGATGGGGAAATACTTTTAATAATGCGTTCATAGTGCATATTTGTAGTCCGTTTTCTGATTAGACTACACCCTCCGTTCAGTGACCCCCTATAATCCTCTGATGTGGTACGAGCACCTGTATTCTCCATATTTTGCATCTTAATCATTTTGACGTTACCATTTTCTTTTCTGTCAGTTGTTAACGACATGTTTTCATCTGATATGATCGCATGCTTATCAGTTTTGTAATCTGAGGAAGCATACAGCATCCGTGTCGGTCGACGAGACAACTCAGCATGACTGGTTTTATGGAGTCATGCATGTTTCATGCAACACGGTTACCTTTTTCTTTCTTTCAAGATTTCGGTTGTGTGTGCCATCGCCTTATGCCAAGACACACCTGTCTACATCTTCATTTACATTCAAACGCGAACAGCTTGTAAGGGAAGTGTTGCGAGCATTGTGATATCGCGGTGTTTTGAATTCTGGGCGAGATCTGACTGTGGGAAGGGGTTACGTTTGATAAACTACGTCATTGGCTTGCTATAAATAGCCCATTCAAACCCAGCAGAACCTTTATGACCATGAAATAGACCTACTCATACACATCTAATGGATCTGATGATAAATGGCTGCGCAAATGCCCAGATAGTTGCACATTTCCTGAGTCAGGTGTTGTCAACTGTGCTATACATTGATTTGTTTTTAGTTTCACGTTTCATATTTTTCTGCATCCATTTTGTGGCTATAATGGAGTATATTTTACATAGTAGACTACATAGGTCCTTTTTTGGCTTGTGAGTACTGTATGATTTCAGGGTCATACATTACCATCACAGACTAAATATTATTTGACATTGATTCTATGAATATTTTAAGAAATAATAGGCATAGATTATAAAATGAATATTCTGAGAATTACTAGAAATTGATTATGATATGAATAGTCTAAATGTTGTTAGTTATAATCTGAATATTTTTAGACATGGAATAAAATCTTTATATTATTATTAAGCTCTGATTATACTGTAAATAATATAAATATATCCCTCGGAAATGATAATAAGAATATTCTTAATATTATTAGACACCATTTAATCTGTGTGTTATCAGACATGGATTATAATGTGACTTCAGATTATTGGTGAATCAATGTGGAATTTTATTTGGTTACATCCTTGAATGCACTTGCTCAAATCATATTAACCTTTTCATTTTGATCTAAACTGCGCCCCACAAAGAGGTTATTGGTTTTTGTGTTTGAATTTCATTCAAATGTCAGCAGCAGGTTGCCATGGCCTTCTGTGGACAATCCCTTTTGCTCTCGCACAAACAAACGTACAAATACAGTCTTTTTGGGGAATCTCAGAGCTATTTCCACATTCAGATTTTTGCAGTGCTCAATGTGGATACTCAGATGTTAATGTTTATTTTAGGTGACTGACCCTGGCTAATATCTGATCCTCAGGAGAGAGTTGCTTGAGGTTAATGGGTGTTTACCGTTTTTCCTGACCGGGAGCTTAGTTGAATGACCTTAACCTGACATAGATTGATTTAACCATTTGCCACTCGAATGCATAATTATTTTGGGTATTATTTTAAGGGGGAACAAGCACCACTACATGAAACAAGAGTAGCCTATATTTCCCCAATATTTAAGCAAAAGTTGCAATCGTTTTCAGTGCACTTTTGTTAAAAAGATTATAAATGCATAGATATGTAATTTTGAAAAAGCCTATACAGTATGTACTAGTTCACCATTATTTCCAAAAGGTATGTTCTTGCTAAATTGCTCCCAAAAGTAAGATTGTTATATCATAAATAGTAGAATAAGCACCCCTTAGTTCTATAATACTTTCAGTATAAATCATTTTTTTTAATTCTCCTGGTTGTTACCCCTTTATTCCCCAAACTCAAAATATTGTTCCCTCATACATATATTGTAAAGTATAAGTACCGAAGGTTATGCTGTAAAATCGCTTTAACTACGCAGTACTTTCCGAGCTGTAATCTAAAGCGTTACCTAATGTAGTTAGAGCTGTGTATATGCATATTTATTTATAGTCTAAACATGAATTTAGTTCCTTAAATAATGCATCTTCTTCCATTTAGCTACATCAGTTTATCCTTGCTCTGAACGAAGGCATGCCCGCTCGCCTCGCATAATTGAGGATTGAAGCTTGCGCTGCCTGTGTGGTGATTCAGCTGAACGTATGATTATTTTGTCGCTGGGTTGAAGATCTAATAATAGTCCTGAGAGAAAAGTGGAGATCCCCTTTGTTCTGTTCTGTGCGGGTACAGGGTGGCTGTGTGTGTGTGTGTGTGTGTGTGTAAAAAGGAGAAGAGGAGAAGCAAAAATTGGTTAGGGGATGTGGGTGACGGCGCGGTGAATAAGCTTTGTTACAAATCCAGAGCTCCAATGATGGTGGCAACCCATGACTTGTCTGACTGAGGAAGAATGCAGGGTATCATTTAATAAGACCCAATCAATAGAGAAACAGTGACTCTACACATAAGGATTTCATCACGGCATCTTTTATATTAATACAGCGCACTCCTCAATGCATGATTTATGTTAACGACACAGCAATGGTTTAGCTTTTGCTTTTACTTTTCTTTTTGAAGGTCCAGTATTGTAATATAGTTTTCCTCAACTGGTTTTGATTGGTTTCAGAATGTAGGCAGGTTATTTAATTGATTTAATTTCCCTTGCAACTGTTCCATTTTGGTATATATATTAGGGCTGTCAAACGATTAATTGCGATTAATCGCATCCAAAATAAAAGTTTGTGTTTACATATATGTGGGTGCACTGTGTATAATTATGTTATATAAATACACACACATGCTTGTATATATTTAAGAAATATTTTCATGTATGTACTGTATATAGATTTATATGTAATTAATTTATATTATATATAAATATAAATATTTTATAAATAATATTTTTTTTCTTAAATATACATGGATGTGTGTGTATTTATATATATACAAAATAATTATACACAGTGCACCCACATATATTATGTAAACACAAACTTTTATTTTGGATGCAATTAATCGTGATTAATCGTTCGACAGCCCTTATATATATATATATATATATATATATATATATATATTTACTTTCTCACCCTCAAAATATATATATATATATATATATATATATATATATATATATCACTGACATACTTTGGAATAAAAACACTTATTATACTCGCAATACTAGTATCAAAAATTTCAACATTCAGATTTGAGGGTGGGTCAAAAGGATTGTCACAAAATAAAGGGGAAAACTATCCAAAATGTAATAATAAAATGCAACTAACAATATAATTATACATTTAGAACAGCAAAACAATTTTACAAAAAAAAAAATAAAATAAATAAAAATATTCTAATATTCTCAAATTAGTTGTTGAGGGTGAGAAAGTAAATATATATATATATTTTTTATGCATGTTGGCATTGTTTCTTAGTGACATTACTTTTTTTCAAAATATTATAGAGTTTGATTGGCTGCACTGCACTTACTTTACCCTCAACAACTCATTTGAGAATATTAGAACATTTTTTATTAAAAAAAATGCTTTTGCTGTTCTAAATGTACAATTATATTGTTAGTTGCATTTTATTATTACATTTTGGATAGTTTTCCCCTTTGTTTTGTGACAATCCTTTTGACCCACCCTCATTACTGAATGTTAAAATTCATGATGCTAGTATTGTAAGCGTATTTATTCCACTTTATGTCAATAATCTCTAAATTCAAAATCAAGTCGAACAGGAAACCCCACTCTGCTTGACAGTAAACCTGACGATGTTATCCAGTACAGTCTGGTTTAGTTGCTGTTCTCTGATAAATGGGGATGTGTGGCTAAAAATGGAGGTTGGGAGGAAGGTTGTTTCCTCCTCCTGTGGTGAGCAGGCGCTCCAAGCCGCATGGGGAGTCCTGATAGACACTAATGGATAGAGGAACGCTCTCCTAAAGCTCATTAAACCCCCGTCTCTCGCAGCTGTAAACCACACACGTACAGAGGTACACACATGTGCCCACGCACAAAAGACACGCAACACATTAACACGCACTATGGTAATGAAAAACATGGCACACTACACCACACAGCTGTGCCGTTGATGGAGGAAATATTGTTGCAGACGGAAGGATTTGCATGTCGTAGCATCATATGCGGCGTTCACTCATCTGTGATGGCAGGAGTTTCCCTTTATGTCGAGTGTAGGTTCTTTTGTAATGATTTAGTGTCAAATATTTAAGAGGATGGAAGGTTTCACGTTTAAAAATTGTATTTTTTAAGCATATACACACAAATGTCTTCATAAATCACATGGGATAATCTAGTTTCCATAATTGAAAAATGTTACAAATGGTTTGGGTGTACTGTCTCTTTAAACCGCTGTCCTCTCATGGATTCTTCATTATCAGTGTTTGATCAGCACCACAGAGTAGACGACCCGTCCTCTGATGTCTGATCATGACAACATTGATCCGACAATTAAGCAAAACAAATAGATGTGTCAGCAGCAGCGTATTGTTTCCATTAGAGCAGACAATGTATCTGTGGCCAGGTGTTGTTTAGATGAAAGGATGCTGTTTTTCATCTGGGTCAGTGTGGCCACGGGCACCCTTGGCACGGCATTAGAGCATGGCTCCTCTCTTCAGGCACACCCTGACAGCAGCTGTGCTTCAGAAGATCGACGTAGCCCGTTCACCCAACCCCCTCTCGCTCCGATCACGCACAGACTTTCTTTTGTAGAGCCATAATCAAATTTAGATTTATTTCAGGCTCAAAATCAGTGTGTGTCGTCTAAAAAAAATATTTGTAAAAGTACAAGTAAAGTAATACAATTCTGTAAATTATGTATTTAGTAGAGCTGTTAAACGATTAATCGCATCCAAAATAAAAGTTTGTGTTTACATAATATATGTGGGTGCACTGTGTATAATTATTTTGTGTATATATATAAATACACACACATGCATGTATATTTAAGAAAAAAATATTATTTATTTATAAAATATTGACATTTATATAATATAAATTGTATCTATACATGAAAATATTTCTTAAATATACATGCTTGTGTGTGTATTTATATATATATATATATAAAATAATTATACACAGTGCACCCACATATTATGTAAACACAAACTTTTATTTTGGATGCGATTAATCGCGATTAATCATTTGACAGCCCTAGTATTTAGATTTGTTTTTTTTAAATGACAGTCATATTTGCATTCAAAATGTCATTATTGAGCGAAAGACTCTTAATGACAGTTGTCATAAACATGCATAAACCTTACTTCATATTCAAGACGTATGTCAGTCAGCTAAAGTGTTACCTTGCCATCTAACACTCACTCACTAATAAAGTTAATATTTAAAATGTGAATAATCTACTAACATTGTAAAATTAAGCCTTAAATTGTTCACTTTATTTTTATTTTTAAATTTAATAGTTTCAGTTTCACTTTCAGTTATTTTTATTAAAGTGTCTTGCACTTACATGCCCAGCCCACATGGGCTTAAAAGACACTAATGACATAAAACATAATACATAAAAATAAAAAATTAATAAATTCAATTTATTTAGACAAAATAGAATTGAGTCATAGCTAGAAAATAATTACTTGCTTATTGGTATCAGACAGAATTTTAATATAGGTGCATCCCTAATTAATATTTTGTGGGAAAAAACTCAAATAAATGAATAATTGTAATTTTTTAAGTTAAATGCATTCGCCAAGCAACATGGAGTACCTTACTTGTCCTTTGCATGCTCTGAAGTGCTCAGAATACCATCAGATCCTTGCAATGTTTTAACCCCCCGCTCGCCCTCCCATTGCCCGTAATTGAATTTCATTTTCTGAGTAATAGCTTGCAGCTGAAGCCACAAAACACAGTGAGGAATATTTGATCAATAAATCAATCCAGCTCATTGCCTCCCCTAGGCTTCTAGGACTGTGTTCATCTCCACTGAGATCAGACCTGACACTTAAGAGAAGCGAGTGTGGCTCCCCTCAGCTTGTTTTCATTTCAGCTGACGGCAGAATGAACTAGCCTCCGCTTCGACAGTCTATACGGACAAATTTAGAACTGCACTGGGACAAACAAGGATGACAGCAGTGGCCAAGAAGAGCGAGAGAGAGAGCTGCTCCTCGAGGATTCACAAGTCATTACTTATAAACCACCATTGGCATCCATAGCCGTTATTTGCACTTCTGTTCCGTGAAGGATGTTTTCTGGGACAGATATTAATTAGTACTCGGCTTAAGGTCTTCTCTCTTTTTCGGTTTTCCCTAAATGTGCCTCTTGGGAGGTCAGGAGTGGATAAGAGAGAACCAAAGACCAGATTGTCTTGTCTTTTTGTCACTGTTCAGAGATCAGGGTGCTTGATCTCAAAGCGCACGGATTTGAAGTATTCGATTAATTCATTTGCATATCATGTCATTTATTTTGTTTGTCAGGCCTTTTGAGAACAAAAGATACCATGGACTTTAGCATGAAGTGGTGTTTACCCTACATTTTAGTTGAGTGTTCAGCAAGAAAATGAGAAAACAAAATGTCTTGATTGGATCGTGGAATATCCAGCGATGGTTTGACAAATAACAGGGTTTCGTCACAAACTATGTCAGCTGAAAATGAAAGATATTTCAGATGTGGGGTAAGGTATGACATTTTTTGATTATATATATTTTTAATCTGGTATAATGGGCACAGATGAAACACATTTTAGTAGGCCAAAATCCGGAAACGAGTTTGCATTTTAGCACTCTCTGTTCCATTGTACTGAAGTCAATGTTTTTTTGTTGTTTTGTTCAGAGATGTATAAAGTACTAGAAACCCGGACTTGAGTAAAAGTACAAGTGCTCTATTAAAAAAAGTGACTTGCGTAGAAGTGCTCTTTAAGCACCACACTTAAGTAGAAGTACTGAAGTATTCAACATTTTTTGTACTTAAGTATTGCAAGTAGTTTATTTTAAAATTCACTACTTAAGTACTAAAGGTAAAAGTACAAGTATTGTGTCATGTAATTATTAAAGAAAGCAGTCAAAAGTTTGAACTAGCTATCAAATAAGGCGCTTAGTTTGGCTGGACACAAATTTGCTTTGGCGGCCGCCAAAAAAAATGTAATTGCAGGACAACCCCTGCATTAGTTGTCAATGTGTGTGTCAATCAATACCATTACCCTATAAAACTGGCGTGTGATTTAGGCAGCATGAAAGCCAACTTGCAACGAATGATTCGTAAAATTTTTATAATTGTAACGAGTAACTAGCAGAACATTAAAAAAATATCGAAGTAAAAGTATTAAATTCATCGAAAATATCTACTGAAGTAAAAGTAGAAGTATGAGAAAGAACAATACTCTAGTAGAGTACAGATAGAGCATTTTAGTACTTAAGTACTGTGTTGGGTAAGTTACTCTAAAAAAGTAATTAATTACTAGTTACTAATTACCTCTTCAACAGTGTAATTAGATTACTGTACTAATTACTCTCTCTAAAAAGTATTTAATTACTTTTAATTACTAATTACTTTCATAATCCCACATCAATCTCAACCAGCTGATTAATACAAGGATAGACATGAATCTGTTTTAATTCTTTCAAATAAATACTATAAAATTGCATGAATTATCCTTAAACTGACCAAAGTGGAGAAGGTTACATAACATACTTTTTAACATCAGACAATACATTTTGATGTTAAACCCACTATTGTTTTATGTCTGATCTCATGACATTTCACACTTTTTTCATACATATTTTACAATAATTCATACGAATTTGTACAAGTGCGGTCAAACGATTTAGACACCTCATAAAATGCATACGAATCGCTGTGAGATCGGATTGATCTATACACAGTATTTACCACAATTAAATCAGAAGTAACTGTAATTAAATTACAGATAAATGAAGAGTAATCCCTTACTTTACATTTTCAAGGGAAAAGTAATTAAATTACAGTAACTAGTTACTTAGTAATTAGTTACACCCAACACTGCTTAAGTAGTTCTACTTCGTTACTATACATCTCTGGTTTTGTTTTTGTGGTATTTTGGTTAAAAGCCTGAAATAAGGTCTGTGGTTACTGGTTAAAGCAAGCTTTGCTTGTGTTTTTTTTTTTTTTAAAATGCGGTTGCTAAGTTGCTGCAGACCTTGTCGAGAACAGTAAACGCCAACAGTTAACTCTTCTACGCATCTACGTTGTGTGTGTTTATAATCGTGTCCTTACAAACTATTCTAACTTTAAAGACTAAAGGCCCGTTCACACCAAGCACGATAACTATAAAGATATAATTCTAAAAATCGTTCTCCATATTAAAGAATAACAGAGTTCACATTACAGCTACAGCTATAACGATAAAGATATGAAGAACGATATCATTGGGATCACTTTCAGAACCATTTTTTTTCCAGCTGTCTAACGATAAAACACTGACAACCAATCAAAATCCAGGTCACGTGCATTTAAAATGGCATTGAAATGTCTTTCCGGATCGGGGTCAGTGTAATGCGCTATAATACTTGTGTTTTCTTGGATTTTCTAGTCAACAAGCTTTCATTCATCCATCACAAACAAAAAAAGCACCTGCGCCTGGTTACGTAAACCTTGGACCACAAAAACACGAGCTTTCAAATCGTTGCGCAACATTCCCGTCACCGTAGAGCTGCCAGCAGTGTCTCCCTCACAGGTCCTCCAAGGTTGTATATTCCTGCCTGTGTTTCATTTGTTTAAAAGAGGTCCATCACCTCCTCTCTAACTGGTGGCTGGCTAATTGAATGGAAATATGATTGATTCCTCGCTTCCCTGCAGTTGCAGAGCAATTAAGCTGAGTGGGTTGGACGGGGGCTGGTTTTCATTCTGTTTGGTGCTCAGGTGCGCCGTGCAGTTCGCTGTACTTTCAAAAGCCAAAGATCACCCTTTAAGAAGTGTGTTTGAAATGCCAAAGCTTTGAAACCCTTAATCAGGAATGGCATTTGGAAAAATCACTGTGTTGTTGTTATGTTCTTTCTAAATAAATTTTTCATTCTAGTACATTTAGGGATGTGCAACGGTCAACTAGCTGTCTGACAACTGATTAGCTGGGGTTTTTTTTGGCATATTGATCTTTCCTGTCATTTACATATGGGTTGTTTAATGTGCTGATATTAACAGAATTAACTCTTAGAAATGTCCAAAGATGGATGATGTATATGAGCAACTTATATATTTTCTTATTTATTTATTTTAAAGGTGCTATATGTATTTTTTAGCGGCCTCTATAGGTGATGTTTCAGATTGCAACCAATTTTTACAAGAGTGCTCGTGCTCAAACTCAAGAGCGATCACTCACGGTACTGTACACGCCGACCACACTGAGACTTTTTTAACACACTGGAGAAAGCATCACACAACATGCTGGAAACTCATGTAAACTCCCACTGCAACGTTACAATAATAGGACACTTTTATCAGCTTGACGTTGAACTAATGCTCATGCTCGTACCGTGATAACGTTACATTTGTGGTGTTATCTAGCATAAGGCATTTCACTAACTATTCGTGTATCTTTCACAATCAGCAATGTCAACATAGGTGAATGTATAATATGATAACGAGAACTAGACTGAACTATTTCAGTATAACAGTGTTGGGCCCTATGAAATCCATTTTATTTTTTCCCAAATTCCGTTTTTTCCGCTTTCATTTTTGGGAATTTAGTTTTTTTTTTTTACCCTTGACTGTTATTTTAGTTGTAAAAATAATGCTATTTCATTTCAGTTTACCATTATTTCAGCATATCTGAAAACCTGTAATTTATCACAATAAAAATAGCGGAGGTCTCTCCATGATTCAAACGCTCTGCCGATGTCGATCCGTGTCTTCGTCCTAAGTCGATCCGATTCACGTTTGGTCTGACGAGCTTCAGCAGATACAGTGTGTGTTGTGCTGAAGGCAGGAGTGTTTTGGTGTTATCAGACTCATGTCATTCGCTGTAGTGCCGTCGCATGATAGACTGTATATAAAGGAGAGAGGCTCGGGAGCGCGCGTGCACGTCACATCCGATGGATTTCGCAGAAAATCCGTCCCGTAGACTTAACATAGAAATCGGAAAACTGGCCTTCAGAGGCAACAGCAAAACCTGACAAGTGGATCATTGTAACGTGTGATTACAACCCCTTCAAACACAGGCAATAAAAAAAAGGATTAATTTTAGAAGAAAAGTTACATATAGCACATTTAAATGTATTGCTGCTATTGACCAATACAGAATATTTATTTGGTTCTGCCACAATCGCGACATTAAATAACGCAATTCTGACTTTATAATAAACAATTGCGACTTTATATCAATCAATTCTGACTTTATATCATGCAATTGCGACTTTATATCTCGCAATTCTGACTTTATAACACGCAATTGCGACTTTATATCTCACAATTCTGACTTTATATATCACGCAATTGCGACTTTATATTTCGCAATTTTGACTTTATATCACGCAATTGCGACTTTATATCTCGCAATTCTGACTTCATAACACGCAATTGCGACTTTATATCAATCAATTCTGACTTAATATCTCGCAATTCTGTGATATAAAGACAGAATTGCAAGATAAAAAGTCGCAAATACCTTTTTTTATTTTTCATTCTGTGGCAGAAACAAGCTTCCATTAGTTTTTACATAATATGCCCCCTAAAAATATCATCAGGGTCAAGTTAACCCAATTTAGCACGGATTCCTTAAGCCTGAGTAGTTCAGGGAACCCACCGACATATCTTTTCCTTTGTTTCTCATGCCCAAAGCCAGATTTTGATCGCCGCTCGCGTCTCTTTCTCTTCCACTATTTCATTCTTCCTCTATAAAGTGCTGACCAGTTCATTGAGCAGGGCTCTCCTGGGATGGAAAACTTCTTGCTGTGGTAATCCCTTAATCATCAGGCTGTGCTGGGATTACTTAGGCCTGCCCCTGCACTGCAGCTCTTGCCCTTCCACCTTTGCTGATGGACCAGTGCGGTGGCCTTCTCAACACCACTCTTAGCACTGACTGGATCCCCTCAGGTTCTGCAATCCAGTCAGAAGAGACTGTACATTTAACCCTGAGATCTACTGGGTCTGGATTTCCCACTGCAATATCGTTGAGGTCAGAAGTGGTAGAGCACACACACAACGTCGTCCGGATTAGACCTAGCTAGTCATTAGCCGGTGCTTGAGACATGCAGAGGATTCAACTTTATATAGGACAAATTACAGAATATGATATAATTTATAGAAAGTGTAGCAACACACAAAAACATTTATAATCGAACTAACAGAATTAGCCAGATTTATTTTAAGAATGATTTATTTTCTGTATTTTCCGCTCTGATTTATGTTATTTCCTTTTGTTTTCTCAAACAAAGAGCCCGAACTGAGAGCTTTTAGTATTACTTCAGTGTTATTTTAGTATTATTATATATAGTATTTAATAATATTTTGAATTAGATTTAATTTTTATATTTTCAATTTTAATTTTTGTTTGTTGTAATTTTGTGTGCTTTCGTCATTTTTATTTTATGTAATTTTTTGCTTTTAGTTTGAATAGTTTCTGAAGTAATTTATTTATTTGCTTTTAGTTTTAATAGTTTCTGAAGTATTTTTATTTTTTTTTTACATTAGTTGCCAATGTAACATTTGTAAGTTTCATTTAAGTTTTTAAAGTTTAAGCTCTTCGTCTAATCTTATAATCTATTTTGGTTTATTTTAATTAACACATTTAAAAATAAACAGAATTTAAACATGTATTTTGTAAATTCTGTGACTTTGTAAATGTTTTAAAGTATAATTTGTGGTTTTGCTTAATCTTTAACTTGAGTAAAAAACGTGTTGAGTTTGTCTTAAAATTGCTTTTTTAAAAGCATCTTTTGTTAAGCAAAATGCCAAAAACCGTTGGCACATTTAATCTCTCTTAATCCGGACACTTGATGTCTCCAATCTGGCTCTGAAAAATGAGTTTCTCTCTTCTTCTCTTTCCCGTCCTTCTGTTTTCCTCATTTGCCTTCCCTTCTCTTCAGTAGTTTTACTTCAGGTTTTGTCCAGAACTGCAAACACTTGATGTTACTGAACTTTAAGTTTAGTTTTATGGTAGTATTGATGCAGCATCATTTTGTTCCAACATGTTCGCATCAAATCTTTTAAAAAAAAAAAATGTTTTTTTATTACAAAGTTAGATCAATTATTTTCCCAAACAGTTTTTGGCTTCATATTCAGTGCGAGTAGTTTTGGTGCAAAATGTTGTTGTTGTTTTTAATCTGGATCAGAGATTTATGGTTTTGCTGGCTAGCATAGTCCCTGACCTCTTTGGTGTGAACCTTGTGGCTGAGGAGATCTAGATGAAATGCACCTGTTGTCCTGCGATGCTCAGTGTAAATGGTGATGAGTTGATAAGTTAAACCTCATTTTGGTTCAGTCTGACTCTGAATATGGATCACCGCCCTGAGAAAAGTGTGCTGGTTTCATTAGGCAACCTCAGAAGGTGACCTTGTAGAGGACAGGGAAAGTGGACTAGCTGGAGTGGATGACCCAATACAGTGTGCTGGTGTGTGTGTGTGTGTGTGTATCCTCTCCCTTGATCATTACTTTCTACCTATAGTCCCTGGGCTGTGGATCTGGGGCTGTGTGGAGGCAGAGCGGTGAAGTGACCTACATTACTGCTTCCCTGGATCTGGAGCTCTTCAGCTCACAAACACACTATATTCATGTTGACTGTATATTGGTTGACAGTGACATGTAAACAGTGCAATTTGGTGCATGTGCTCCTAAAATGGATTTAGCCCAAAAATCTGTGGAAGAAAATATTTTGAAGTACTAAACAGTTTTGGTTACCATTGACTTCCATTGTATGGACTAAAAGCCTCATATTGAATCCAAGAAATAGCAATGCAATATTTATAATATTGATGCTATTTTTGTTGGCATAAACACTAGAATACAACTATTCCCTCCAATTTGTCACTCTTTCCATTTTTGGGCAGACTGGCTTGAAAAAAAAATATATATATTTGCTATTATGTGAATTTTAAAAACCCACAATGCATATCAAGCCTTGATTTCATACACCACTGTTCAACATTTTGGGGTCATTAAGATTTTTTTACTTTTGAAAATAAAAAATACAGCAAAAACAGTAATATTGTTCCAAATAAAAATGACTCCTTTTCTATTTTAATATATTTTAAAATGAAATCAGCCATTCCTTCAATCTTCAATGTCACATGATCCTTCACAAATGAATCATTCTAATATGTATATATAATATATAATATCTATTCTTATTTATGTTGAAATTGTTGCTTAATATTTTTGTGGAAACCGTGATGCGAACAAAGGAACGGCGTTTATTTCAAATGGAATTATATAATTTTAATTTTCTTTACTGTCACTTTTGATCAGTCTAATGTGTCTTAATTATTTAATGTGTGCTGAATAAAAGTATTTATTTCTTCTTTAAAAAGAAACAAAACAGAAAAACAATGTACTTTTTTGAACGTTGTGTATATTTGCATAGCTAACTTTTGAATGGTAGTGTTAGCACTGGTTTATTTATACTTGCCTATCACACTTCTGCCCTTGAAAAATTAGTTAGTCACTGCATTTCGATATTATCTTTGGGTTCCATATATTATTATTTAAAGTTTGATATAAACTGGATTAGATCAAATAACCACGATCCTTGTTACCAGGCGGATTGCAGGTTCAATCTCAAGTAATGTTGACCTTGGACCGTATCGTAGGCTCACATCTTCAGTGTTAGTCCTCAAGATGAAACAGCTTCTTCAAAATGCAACAGAACATTATTCCAGTTGTACCTTTTCAAGGCTTCATAAATCTATTGCAGTATTGCAGTCATCTATTGCAGTTTTGGGTCATGACTTGTTCCAGTTGAGTGAATGTCAAGACCCCTGAGTGACATATTTCAGTTTCCAATGGCTGAAGTTAGAGCACATTTGCAGCTTACATGCTTACATGCTAATCCAATCTACAGTCGGGTTATGTAACTACCACATCAGTATATTTTGTCATATTGTGTGTATGTGTACTGCGTGCCAAATCCATATTGCTCTAAGATGGTCTTCATATGGTTATTGTATCAGGACAATGATTGCAAATGCAATAATTAAGCAAAATGTTGTAGAAATGTAGAGAAGGTTCAGGTTAAACTCCTCCATGGTCAGAAAGTTTTCTCTCAAATCATATTTTGGTGTCCCTGATAGCTCACTGAACTGGATAGATGTATTAATACCACTTATGTTTGTGTCATTGTATGCCATTTCTGTCATATTTTACCCTTTACTGTCTGTGGAACATAAAAGATGATGTTTTGAAGATTTTTAGGGTTATGGTTAGGTTTTGAAAGTCATTGAGGTCCAGTGTTGTTTTGGACCCCATTGACTTTCATTGTATGGACAAAAAAAGTTATTTTAGTAGAAAGAACAACATGATGACAGGCATTTTATTTTGGGGTGACCTAGTCATTTAGAGCCAGGTAAAACTCTGCATATGATGGAAGATATTCAAAAAAGAAAACTTCACATCTGGGTCAGGACGTGATAGGATTTTGTGGACATCATGATCCAGTTCTGGCCCATCAAAACCCACTTTAGTTGAACAGCTTAGTGTCTGGCGTACTATGACATTGGCTCCTGCCACCACCGAGAAAATCTGCATTATTGACGCCACTGGCATCTACATATTTAACACACTGGCCCCGCTATTGACTTTCCAGGCTAACGCTCCGCTTGCACACAATGCCGAGCGCCCCCGCCCTGCCGAGTGACATTCTGCTGCCCGCTCGCCACCCCCTCAGACTAGAAGGCCCCCTGCACCGTTTCAAGATTCAATGCACTGGAACAGCAGATTCATTTCAGTCCAGGCTTTTGTATTGCGGTATGTGTGTGTGTGTGTGTGTGTGTCGGGTCTCCGCTTGTCACCACGAAGCCCAGCCACAGATCAAATTTTGAACCAACATGTTGGACTTTCATCACTGTTGCATGGACAATATAAGTCATACACCAAAATTACACCAAAAAAATCTATTTTATTGCAAGAATATATTTTTTTAATTATTGAAATAACTAATAGTTTGTGGTTGGTATGAATTGTTTAAATGTTTTTGAAAAAAGTCTCACCGAGGCAGCATTTATTTAATCAAAAATACAGTAAAAACGGTAATATTATGAAATATAATAATGTAATAAAATAATTAAGGCTGTCAAACAATTAATCGCATCCAAAATAAAAGTAAAAAAAAAATCGACTTTTTTTTTTTTTTACACAATTTTGAGCACCAAATCAGCATGATAGATGTAATGATGCTGAAAACGTAGCTTTGCCATCACAGGAATAAATTGCATTTTAAAATATTAAAAAATGTAAACCAATTATATAATTTTTAGGGCTGTCAAACGATTAATCGTGATTAATCGCATCCAAAATAAAAGTTTGTGTTTACATAATATATGTGGGTGCACTGTGTATAATTATTTTGTATATATATATAAATACATACACATGCTTGTATATATTTAAGTACTATTTTAATGTATATATTATATATATATATAAATATAAATATTTTATATATAAATAATATTTTTTTCTTAAATATACATGCATGTGAGTGTGTATATATATATATACACACAAAATAATTATACACAGTGCACCCACATATATTATGTAAACACAAACTTTTGGATATTTTGGATGCGATAAATTGCTTGACAGCCCTAAAAATAATATAATTTTTATATATTTTAAAATGTAATTTATTCCTGTGATGGCAAAGCTACATTTTCAGCATCATTACTTCAATCATGCCGATTTGGTGCACATTCGCGCTGCTTAATACTTTTGTCGAAACCAGGGTCGTTTAAAGAACAGAATTTATTTGAAAAAATCTTTACTGTGACATTTGATCAATTTAATATCTAATAAAAGTATTCATTTTGAAAAATGAAATCAACTGGTTCGGTCAAAACAACTTTCACACAAATTTGTTTTCCCATTTTGTCATGACCTTTCTTCTCCATACCGCCTTTCCAGCTCAATTCTTGATATCGTCGTGACCTTCACGACCAGGAAAACCATTGTCAGTGCTGTTTTGAATTGCACACCTGTGTTATTCTTTACCCTGCGCGTTGTACATTGTGAATAAGACGTCTTAGGCACTGGGAGAGAGATGAGGTACTGTAACTTTCACAACACTGACGAGGAGAAAGCACACAGTGACAGCGTGGCCGTCCCTGAGTCGCGGGGAGCTATTAGCTGACTGAAGATAGTGTGCTGCGTCGGTCCGCCTCTGCAGTGGCCTTCAGCTGTCAGCGCTGGGAGAGTGGACCGCGCGAGGGCTGAGTCATAATAACTAATGTGCTGATGAGCAGAGCCGCCCCAAAGATCCACGACTAGCCACTGCGTTCCAGTCAAGTGCCTGGATGTACCCCGCTCTCTCTTCGCTAAAGCTCTGACTCATCAGTGAATAATGTGGACCACTGCGGGGCTTACATTCTGACTCATCTCTCTTAACCAGGGTTTTTGGGGCGCTTCTTAGAGTGGGATAACTATAGAGGAAAGCCTAGGATCAGGAAGAGGAAATGGAAAGCAGCCTCTTGTCCATGTCGCCCGCAATCGTGACCTTGCTTGGGTCTATGTTTACCACAGGATAGACTTTGCATGTTTTCATTAGCCTTTTGTCTATAGATACATGACTGTGCAGGTTTTTCCCCTAAGATGATCTCGCTGCTGCTCAAAACAACAGATCTGCCAGCTGGTGGATTACATAATCCAGCCTTTGGTTTTAAGGCCACTTACGTCGCTCTCTGACGACGCTTAGCCTGGCTAATTTGACTCGCATCATTAAATGAGAGCAAAATATCTTCTAAAAAATATTGAGGTATCTTTTGTTGCTTTATATCTGATTGGGTATTTATAGCGAATTTTATGTTTTATATTACAACTTTTTCTATTTTAACATGTAGTTTATTCCTGTGAATGGAATTTATTTATTTGAAAAAGAAATCTTTTGTATCATTATGAATATCATTAGTGTCACTTTTATGTCTTTGCTGAATAAAATAATTCGGTAACACTTTACAATAAGGTTCATTAGTTAACTGCATTAGTTAGCATGAACTTCACTCTTAGAAGAAAAGGTTCTATATAGAACCTTAAAAGGTTCTATCAGCGCTACGTATTTGGAACCCCTAAAAGGTTCTATACACTTTTAAAAAAAGGGTTCCTATGGGTTCTATATAGAACCCTGGGATTCCATACTTGACCAATAGAACCTTGTACCAAAAAAAAAATGGTTCTATATAGAACCATTTTGGAGTTCCATATATGAAGCGGGGGATGGAACCATTTCTGGTTCAAAATAGAACCAATTCTTCAAAGAGTGTAATAATGAGCAGCACTTATACAGCATTTATTAATTTTTGTTAATGTTAATTTCAATATTTATTAATACTTTATTCAAATCTTGTTAACATCAGTTAATGCGCTGTGAACTAACGTGAACAAACAATGAACAATTTTTATTTACTAACATCAACGAAGATTAACAAATACAGTAACAAATTGCTCATGGTTAGTTCATGTTAGTTAACACATTAACTAATGGACCTCATTGTAAAGTGTTACCAATAATTCTTTTAAAAAGATCTTACTGACCGAAAATGTACTTCACAAGGTCTGTGGACCACTTTTATGATGCGTTTATTGAGGTTTTTTTTAAGCATGGCAGCCCCCAGTCTCTCTTCGCTTTCATTGTACTGAAAAAAGTGGTCAGGATTTTCATTTTCAAGTCACACACACACACAAAAACAACATTTGGAATGACATTTTTGTGTGAACTGTTTCTTTAAACAAGTTGGGCAGTTTGTCAAAGTTTTTCTATCAGAGTAAAACCAATTTGTCAATCTTCTCTGTTTACAAGGACAGGTATCAGTGCCAGAAACTCTGTCTGTGCAGGGCAATATTATGCATGCTGAGCACACACACATACACACACACACACACTAACACAGACTCTTCCTGTGGCGTCAGCGATCGTTGCAGTTTCAACCAGTCAGCTCTCCTCTTCTCCACCTGGGAAGAAGGAATGCATCAGCGACAAGAATTATGTGCTCTCCTCAGTGTGTGTGTGTGTGTGTGTACTTGCAAGGGAGAGGGAAGAAATAATAGGATAGATGGTTAACTCAGGATATCCCCACTCAAAACAAACATCAAAACACTGGAAATCCCATCATGGCGTAAAGCACCAACTCAAACAACTTAAATCAATGTTCTTAAAAATGTAGTTAATGTAGAAGCAGGCTGCGCTATGGCTTAGTTCAGTGAAGCAAATCCACAACATTGTCATTGATTTACCCGGAATTCAGGATGAGGTCAAAATGCCCTGTACTAAAGAGGAACTGCCTGTTCAAAGTTGATCAATTTCATTTTGCAAAGTGTCATTAAGCAAACTGCAAAGTCTGAACTGAGCAACTGCCTCTCAATTATTGTCTCCAGCGTAATTAGTAAGTCCTGAGGGTAGACTCTCAAGAAAATAATTGCATACTTGATTTGGGATAAAATATAACATGCATGTTAATTTAACCTTATAATATGGGTTCACGGCACTTAAGATATATGCATTACTCTGTGACATATATATATAAACGCATGCATTTATGCTTTTAACACATGCATTTAGAAAAAATTTAATTAGATTTATAAAGATTCATTAATAAAATAATAAAGCTTTGAAACATATTTTGTAATATATTTTGGCTTTTGAAGGTTTAAATGGAATATATTTTCGGTTTATAAAAATATGTTTCCTTAAAAGGTCCAGTTTTATATACTATAGATAAATTTGAAATATATTTTGATATATATGTAGTGATATGAGAACTCACTAGGTTTGAAACACAGCTAAAATATTCATCATTAAACATGGCTGTGCAAATGTATTTTTATGGGTTTAGCTGAGTGAACTGTTTTAACCACCTCTGCATTCCAGAGATCTGAACACACCCAATGACATTATCTAAAACAAGAGCGGTCTTGTAGACAGTGTTTGTGTAGATCTTTGTGTAATACTTTCTAATCTGATACCCTCATAAGTTATTTTACCTGATCAGCCCAGCGTGACAACAGTGGCTCAAAAAATGGTGTGAGTTTGGGGTGGAAATATCTGTTTGTCCAACCAATGGGAGACAGGGGAAGTGTTCATGGCTAGTGTCAAGTTTATATAGCACTTTTCACAATATAGATTGTATTAAAGCAGCTTCAGAGTATCGATCAAAACATAATAACAATGTTCGTTTCTTAGCGAAAAAACATCCACGTTTGGTAGAGCTGATCAAGGGTATTACTGATTGGTTAATTAATTTTAATATCCCCAACTGAGCAAGCAAAAGGCAACAGTGGCAAGGAACCGAAAAACTCCATCAGGTGACCCAATGGTGTCAAAACTCCATCAGGTGACCCAATGGTGTCAAAACTCCATCAGGTGACCCAATGGTGTCAAAACTCCATCAGGTGACCCAATGGTGTCAAAACTTCATCAGGTGACCCAATGGTGTCAAAACTCCATCAGGTGACCCAATGGTGTCAAAACTCCATCAGGTGACCCAATGGTGTCAAAACTTCATCAGGTGACCCAATGGTGTCAAAACTCCATCAGGTGACCCAATGGTGTCAAAACTCCATCAGGTGACCCAATGGTGTCAAAACTCCATCAGGTGACCCAATGGTGTAAAAACTCCATCAGGTGACCCAACGGTGTCCTAAAACTCCATCAGGTGACCCAATGGTGTCAAAACTCCATCAGGTGACCCAATGGTGTCAAAACTTCATCAGGTGACCCAATGGTGTCAAAACTCCATCAGGTGACCCAATGGTGTCAAAACTCCATCAGGTGACCCAATGGTGTAAAAACTCCATCAGGTGACCCAACGGTGTCCTAAAACTCCATCAGGTGACCCAATGGTGTCCAAAAACTCCATCAGGTGACCCAACGGTGTCCAAAAACTCCATCAAGTGACCCAATGGTGTCCTAAAACTCCGTCAGGTGACCCAACGGTGTCCTAAAACTCCATCAGGTGACCCAATGGTGTCCAAAAACTCCATCAAGTGACCCAATGGTGTCCATAAACTCCATCAGGTGACCCAACGGTGTCCTAAAACTCCATCACGTGACCCAATGGTGTCCACAAACTCCCTCAGGTGACCCAATGGTGTCCAAAAACTCCCTCAGGTGACCCAATGGTGTCCAAAAACTCCCTCAGGTGACCCAATGGTGTCCTAACTCTCCCTCAGGTGACCCAATGGTGTCGAAAAACTCCATCAGGTGACACAATGGTGTCCAAATGGTGGAGGCTTGTTTGGCACTTCAGCACTGCATTGTCATCGGGTCCAGGCTTAGCTCCTCGTCAGATCTGGATACGGCCTGGATCCGGCAGGCTGCGGGAAAACCTCGGGATAAACAAACACGCAAATTAGCGTACATGCCATGCTTCTGATGATGTAATGAGTACATCAGGATTTAAGGGAAGTGTTCCCAGTTTTGGCTGACCTAATCTAGCAGCCTAACATTGAATTATAGAAGTCTTTAATGTATTCTGTGTATGCTAGGGCAAAGAGATGTGGCTTTAATCAAGCTTTGAACTGACGGTGTGTGTAGGAAGACTATTCAGTTTTGGTGCTAGTGGAGCAGGACTTTAAGTACAGTACTAACAGGGCATGATTATTATTTTGCCCCGCTCATGGCAGTGTCTGTGCTTTCATTTGTGGACCGGAGACTCTAATTTGATCGCCTTATAGATCAGTGGCGATGAACCCAGGGCATTGCTGAGCATCTCGCTTCCAAAGTCATGGCCTTGTGTGCGCTCATGATGTCTCTTTGCGTAACTCTTAATCAGCAGAGGCGTGTTGGGTAATAATCTGCATGCCGCTGATGAAATCCTTCTCGGGGACATCTGAAATTAACAATCGCGCCGGAAGCGCCGGCTGCTTCCCGAGACATCCCGGATTCTCTTTGTCTGTCTGTAGCCGAATAGAGCTGGAAAATAGTGCAAATGGTAATCTCTGGATTATGGTGTTAATCCCTGGTTGGAAGACAATAGGGATAGAGGTTCTGTTTGTGTCCTGAAATGAGGCTGGCTGGCTGTCCTGCAGGTTCTACTTTTTTTTTCAGTGTAAGGGAGCAATGTCAAATCATGCGATAGCAAGGATTAGATTTCACCATTTAAATGTCTAAGATAGCAGATAATTATTTTGGGAATTAAAACCAAACCGGAACCAAAGATATTTGTGTTCTTTGAAGTGTCACATGGTTTAGCCTACCTCAACTGAGCATCACCATCGCCATGGAGACAACCTTGGTCCTAGAACAAGAAGTAACCAAGTGCGTTCCATTGCACAGACGCCGCTCTCGGTGCCGTATAAGTACACTTAAAGGTTTAGAGTCTCTCCAAGTGCCCTGGTTTCTCTTGAAAAATTGCTCTTGTCAACCTCTAAAGTTATTCTGAACAAATATTACAGGTGAAGGACAGAGAAGCTCATGAGAGAGCCTCTCAACATTAAGAAATGTCATACATTTATACATCGTTCATGTTTTTTTGACTAGCAGCCATTTTGGTGAGGTTTTAACCCTTTTAAGATTAAACTATTCTAAGTATGCCATAAAATAATAAATTACGCCATTGTAGTTGACGTATAGCTTAGTTGACATCTTTAACTCTCTCTAATTAAAACAGAAATAGCCTAAAATAGTTTATGAAGTCTGCTAAGGGTGGGTGGAATCATTTTTCAATGCATATGGAAAACTGGATGCTGTGGAAGATGAACTTGGAAGTAATTAGACGGGAGAGAAAAAGTTTTGGTCAGTGTCAGTCACTACAGCCTAAATCACCGTCCTCTTTGGCTCAACTAGGTCATCTGCTCTCAAATAGACTTGCACACTTTATTTCGTATAGCCCACATCGCTCACCTTATTTATCCTTCAGCTTTTCAAGCATCTACTTGCTGCCAGCCTGAGACCTAATATGTCTGCTATGTACCGAAACTTAAACCTTTGACATATGATTAACATTTTAAATGGAGAGAGAGACAAATTTGTGTTTGTTTCTCCATTTATGTCACCTGATTAGTTTAGGTTCTTTTCCACTGTCGCCTCTGGCTTGCTTAGTAGGGGACACCTAATATTCGTCAATTTGACTTTACTGACACTATCGGATGAGAACTGAACTGAGCTGGACGATGTCATCACTGTTGTATAGCTGAATTGAACTCATTTCATTTTGACGATGTTGAACGACACTGAATCGACTAACTTCAGCTGAACAATGACAATAAACAATTGTCTTTTTAGAGCTGCTTTAAAGCAGAATTGAACTCTTTGCATAATTGAATCATTATTTCCATCTATATCCCTCAATCTATTGTATAAAGCGCTATATAATTAAAGATGACTTGACTTTACATTAATTAATATATCTATAAATATATAAATATTTTAATAAATTACGTTATTTATTATATTTGTAATTTTTATCATTATAATAATATGTTATTTAATATAAATATAAATGTATATATATATTACATTACATTTTTATAATTGTTGAATTTTTTATTATAATTGTTTACATATTTTTTTCTATTTATATAATACATTTTAAATATGTATTAACTTATGCATGAAATCATTGAACATTTCTTTTCCACACTATAATCTGTAAATAATGAAATATATGGAATTTGACATTTAAAATTGAGAAAAAAAATCATAAATATTGATATTTAAAATTATGAATGGTCATTTATTATTTACAAATCAAATGAAAATCATTATTCTGGGAAAGATGTATTACCAAGTGAAAGTTCAAACCCTGATTTCCATAATACAAAAAAAAAGATTTGTTTGGCAAAGCATTGTGGGGAAAAACAAATATTCCAGAGGGAGCTCTCGGGGAGGTGTCTATAGCACCTAGCAACAGATTGAACTCGGTATATGGTGTTATAACTCGAATTGGCTAACCAGTTTATGTTTTGTATTGGCATGTTTAATGGTTTTTTAGGGTGTGATGATACTGACCACAGTATAATTTCAACTGCATTTTGGCAATGTACAATCAACTTGATTGTGTACATGCATTCAGTACTGAGCAATGACCTTAACAGATCTGTGATAAAACTACCGGAGAGAATGGAATTAGGCTAGATAGAGGATGCATATATTTCACAGTTATTTATTGTTTATGTTTTATGTGTGTTTTTTTTTATTAGGATGCCATTAAGATTATGAAACTTTATTTAGGCTGCTTTAAGAATTCCTAAAAGATCTCCATTAGGAAATCCATGCATTATCAATCAGTGCTGTGTAAAAATGATCTGTGAGATCATTTCATATTTTCGGTTTCAGTCAGCTGCTTTCTTTAGCTCTAATCTCCTTTACGTTTCTACATTTCTGTTGCCCCATTTGCCTAATTCATCAGCCTATTTTGATTCTGTTTTCATTTTTCACATGCTTGCAGGATGTCCAGGGCAGGCACAATTTATGATTCTCCCGGGGAGTTCAATCCCCTCGCTAGGTGTGCGTGGTATTATGTCAGAGCCTGGAGCCTCTGCTGGCAACCGTTCAGCCCGGGTTTCAGGCCACTGTGTTCTTGCCCCTTTGGAGAATCGGACATAGAGCCGCCTTGCCAGGGAGAGATGATGCCCAGATGGCATGGCGACCACGTCTGTGTAGAATTTGGAGGGCTGATGGCCTAGATTCCAACACAAGTGCACTCGAATCTGTTCAGTATTGTGGTCCAATTAACCCTGGAGATCAAGAACACTAGGACAGCGTCTTTAAGCAAATGCCATATATAATTTTTCAAATTATAACATTTATCAATGTATTTTTATCTACAATATTTCTCTATAGACAATAATTGTCAAATTATAGGGGTGTGCTTAAGTTCGTAACTAAGAATTTGTTTTGCACCATTTTGTTTTAAAAAAAATGGCATGAATGTTTCATCAAATTATACAGTTTGTTGTCAAGTTTGCTTCTAGGTAATTTTGTTTTATACTTTACTGGACGACTTTACTGGAAATCGGCCCATATTGATAGGATTTGTGGGATTCAGATCCAGGAAGCTCCCGTTCCACCTCATCCCAAAGGTGATCTATTGGGTTGAGATCTGGTGACTGTGGGGGCCGGTTTAGTACAGTGAACTCATTGACATGTTCAAGAAATCAATTTGAAATGATTCGAGCTTTGTGACATGGTGCATTATCCTGCTGGAAGTAGCCATCAGAGGATGGGTCAGAAACAATGCTCAGGTAGGCCGTGGCATTTAAACGATGCCCAATTAGCACTAAGGGGCCTAAAGTGTGCCAAGAAAACATCCCCCACACCATTACACCACCACCACCAGCCTGCACAGTGGTAACAAGGCATGATGGATCATGCTCTCATTCTGTTTACGCCAAATTCTGACCCTACCATCTGAATGTCTCAACAGAAATCGAGACTCATCAGACCAGGCAACATTTTTCCAGTCTTCAACTGTCCAATTTTGGTGAGCTCTTGCCAATTGTAGCCTATTTTTCCTATTTGTATTGGAGATGAGTGGTACCCGGTGGGGTCTTCTGCTGTTGTAGCCCATCCGCCTCAAGGTTGTGCGTGTTGTGGCTTCACAAATGCTTTGCTGCATACCTCGGTTGTAACGAGTGGTTATTTCAGTCAAAGATGGCTCTTCTATCAGCTTGAATTAGTCGGCCCATTCTCCTCTGGCATCAACAAGGCATTTTGGCCCACAGGACTGCCGCATACTGGATGTTTCCCCCTTTTTACACCATTCTTTGTAAACCCTAGAAATGGTTGCACGTGGAAATCCCAGTAACTGAGCAGATTGTGAAATCATTGTAATTCTATGAAAATTAGGAAAACCTCCTGTAACTATAACTATTATTGGAATCACTTTAAGAATGAATAAAGTGGCAGAAAACAACTGCAGTGCGCTTATAATGAACTGAATATTATTGTGTGTCAGTTTGTAGACACTAACACTGTTTTCTCTATAGTTATATTGATAGTTTTCGTTCTTGCTATGAACAGGCAGTGGAAAGATCTAGCTTTCCTTCAGTCATTTATTTTGCTGTAAATAATGGCGCAGACATAATTGTATTCATTTTAATGTATTTTTATACACCACTCTGAACAAAGCCTCCAGAAATGATGATAATCGAAACAGTCTGTAACATTACTAAATTTCTGTGCCTTCAAATTAGCGTATAAAGATTAAATAATGAGGATACTTCTGGGGTCCAATATCTGTTACCTGAGATAACACGACTTCCAGTGACATCAAAAAGCAGCCTTTTCTGATAATTCTGATAATATTTCTATCTTTATCTTCAGGTCTCATATTCTGTGTCTTTCTATTTAGCTCTTACTCAGTTTCTCGGTAAAGGTATGCAAAGCTTTTCAACCTGTGCAACGTCAGCAGGCAGGTCAAAGGAAGAGAGTATGAAAAGTGTGGGTTAGCGCAATGTGTGGGTGTGATGACGCCATCTCTCGCTTTTCTCTCCCTCCCTTTCCGAAAGCGTGACTCTGAGGCGCTATACTGAGCAGAAGAGGAATGATGGGAAAAGTGGGGTTTTCATGAAGGTCCTTGACCCAGAACAAGCACTAGTCTTTATTTAGGCATGCTGTTATTGTGTGTGTGTGTGTGTGTGGGAGGATAGTGGGTGTAATAGAGAGATTGAGAGAGTGATGGACAGGAAGAGGATTTAGTTTGGTGTTAATCCTGAATGTTTCTATTAATAACCCTTGAGTCATATATGTGCACGCACACACACTCACCCACACACACTCCAACTTATCAATACGCAACACAAGTTTAATTTAATTTTCACCCACGAGCTTTTGATGAACTGGGGAAAGTCCACTTACATGCTGTATTACACAATTAAACATGGTATGTGGCGCACATTGTACTCATTAAAGGAAAAAAAATTTATATATACGTATATATATAATTTACTTTCCATCATGTCGTTCCAAACCAACCTAAATATAACGAGAGTGGTTGGGGACTAGGACTATCAGATTCTAAAATAACAAAAAATAAATAAACAAACAAAATACCATAAATGTAGTCCATATTTATCATCTACTCTTCTGAGGTCATATGATTGCTTTCACAAGTATGTGCTTCTTTTTTGGAAACTATCCAATTAATAATCATTTTAGGCATGTTTAACAGTTTAATCTTTATGATAAATGACTCTTCATTATGGCAGCACATCACAAACATGAATCACAACAGAACAGCCTCTTATGGCTAAAATGAACTGGCGTCTCAGAGGATAAGCTGTGTGAAAAGGAAAATCCTCTCTCTCTCACACACACACACAATGATGTTGAGTGTTTGGGAGATCTTACACAGTCAAGGACGTTGAAAGTTAATGTAGGAGTAGAAACCCCCTTGAGAGCGTTGTGCACGTGTGACGTGATTTTTCAGTAGGTGGGTTAGAACGTGAATGCCAAGCCACACTGAAACAAAGACAGGCTCTTCCAGATACACATAACTATTTACATATCTAGTTAAAATAAAATTGTAGTTTATCTAGTCTTGGAGTCTATTATAAAACAGGAATTGCTAAAATAATGACTAGTTTCCCTTTGTTTGCCATTGGTTGAACAGACAGATAGCCCCGCCCCAAAATGGTTGAGCCAATTTTTTAAAAAGATTTTTCGAAGTCATTTCACAAGAAAATACTCTTTCGGTCTTTCTACAAAATTTCATTTAAATCAATATTACTTATAAATATTTGTGAAATGAACTAGCAATTTCTGAGAGAATTGTTTAGAAGGATATCCTACACCAATATTTTTAATGTACACACTTAAAGGTTAAGATATATTTACTAAAAATGATTTAACTAATATTATCCATTTAATTATAGCAATAAGGCACTTGAGAGCTTGCAAGAAAGCCCTTTAAAATATAACACAGCCTCTTGTACCTTGCTTAATTATTGTTTTATGAGATAAAACTCATTTGGAATGTGTGTGTGGGTCTTTAATTACGTCCCTAGTTATAATTAATTCATTTATATGCAATGCAAATCCATCAACAGCGCGTATTCGTGTGCGTGTGTGCGCAAAGCGTCATTTCTCTCCTGACATGAAGTGTGACTATAGTGTTAGCCACACTGAGCCTTCATTCCTCTGAATGACGTCAAAGCAAGGCTCCCAGACACACATTTCTGTTTCTCTCACTCTCCTTCTCTCTTTTTTTTTTACCCCCCTTGCTGTATAGTTGCATTTATCTTCCGTAACCAGGCTAATCTGTTAAACAACAACCAAAATGAGAGCAGAGACAATTCTATTTATGCTTAATTTCCATTCACAGTCTCTCTGGAAGCACATAACCATGCTGTGAGATCTTAGTCTACTACAGAGATGATGCTTTGAAGTCTGGGGATAAAGAAAGCAGCGTGGCGTGTATATATATATATATAGATATATTGCAACTTGGTTGGGAGGACAGAAAAAGACTCTTCTCTAATCCTCATTCCCTAGCATGCCTCAGACTCCTCTGTGCTGCTTATGAAAGGGCGTCTCCCATTGGCTCACCTTAGCTGTGCCCGAGAGGCTCAGCCAATCAGAGCTCCCCACCTCAGCACCCCCTCCCACTCAGGTAGTGACGGCTGCGTGCGTGTGAGAATGAGAGAAAGAGCAAGAGCATTTCTATGAATGGAAATGCGGAGGAGGATCCCAGAATGTGATGGCAATTGGTATGTCATTTCTCTACCTTTCTGTCTTCGTCCCCTCCTCAGGCCATCAGTTCCTCCCACATCTCACTGTCACTTTTCTTTCCCATCTTTCATATTTCTGTCATGGCGGACACAGGATTTCAAAGACTTCCAGTGTCTTTTAGGACCTGATTCATACACCAAGTGGATGGATAAGTGGATAGATAGATGCATAGATAAATGAATAAACCGATGAACCGATAGATTGGTAGCCAAAAAACAGATTGATAGAGAGAGTACTAAACAGATAGATTGATTAACATACATATATAGATTGATAAATGTATAGAAATCGATAAACATACATATAAAAGTGGATAGGTCAATGGCTGGATGGATGGATGGATAGATGGATGGATGGATGGATAGATGTAGATGGATGGACACATGGATGGATGGATACATGGATAGATGGATGAATGGTAATATGGATGGATGGATGGATGGATGGATGGATGGATAGATAGATAGATAGATAGATAGATAGATAGATAGATAGATAGATAGATAGATAGATAGATGGATGGATGGATTGAAAGGATGGATGGATTGAAAGGATGGATGGATGGATGGATAGATACATGGATGGATGGATACATGGATAGATGGATACATGGATAGATGTAGATGGATGGATGGATACATGGATAGATGGATGGATGGATAGATACATGGATGGATGTAGATGGATGGATAGATGGATGGATGGACACATGGATGGATGGATAGATGGATAGATAGATAGATAGATAGATAGATAGATAGATAGATAGATAGATAGATAGATAGATAGATAGATAGATAGAGGATGGATGGATGGATGGATGGATGGATGGATGGATGGATGGATGGATAGATACATGGATGGATGTAGATGGATGGATAGATGGATGGATGGACACATGGATGGATGGATGGATAGATGGATAGATAGATAGATAGATAGATAGATAGATAGATAGATAGATAGATAGATAGATAGATAGATAGATGATGGATGGATGGATGGATGGATGGATGGATGGATGGATGGATGGATGGATGGATGGATGGATGGATGGATGGATGGATGGACACATGGATGGATGGATGGATAGATGGATAGATAGATAGATAGATAGATAGATAGATAGATAGATAGATAGATAGATGATGGATGGATGGATGGATGGATGGATGGATGGATGGATAGATAGATAGATAGATACATGGATAGCTGGATGGATGGATGGATCGATGGATCGATCCAAAAAAGATAAACAGTGTAATTAGGATAATTATGTGGGTAAATTGATTCTGATTAAAATGAACTCTCTTTCATCACTTCTTCAGAATGAGAGAGCTGTTGTCTGGAAGAATCTGTTAGCTGTTAGTTTTAGCCTCCTTCTCATCTCTCTGCTGGATCCTTTCAATTGGAGCAGACCGTCATTGAGTCGTCCTTGAGAACGCTCCACTTTCCGCCCTCATGTCTGCGGTGCTGGTATTCCAGCCTTGTGTGTGTGTGTGTGTGTGTGTGTGAGAGAGTGTGTCAAGCAGTTAGAGATTGCTCTGATTTCTAATGTCTAACGTGTGTTTTGACCTGAGGGCAGATGGTGGCTTTTTTCCGCACTACAACATCACTCACCACACCATCCCGTCGTCATGGCGCAGCCCACTTGTGCTGTCAGGGTTGTCATGGTTACGCAGGCGCATCAGCTGCCATTGCCGTACAGCCTCATGTTTCTATGGCCACCAGAGCGGAGGCATTTTAATGCATTATTTATATATTCATAATGCCTCATTTTTGGTTATATTTTCTCAATCCTTACTCCCGGTAGCACCTTGACAGAGAACTGTAACTTATATAAGACATTACAGTAGTTGTGGGTTGCTCATACTATATATTCTACAATTTATGGGTGTAACCAAGAATTATATTATAATGGTATAGATGATGACATACATGTATAAGAACATTTAGTACCTTTTATAATGCATTACATATACAGGATTCATAGACAGTGTTACCAGAAACTTAGGGGTAAAAAACCAATCCATTGTTTTAATTGATTATGGACCATCATTCATAAATTGAGTGCGTTATAATAAATGTTTTGAGGATTAGGACATCACATTATTGGATGGCTGTGTTATCCTCTCTCATCAGGCCACAGCTGAAGCTATTAATTCAACAGAATGTTGGCAAACGCCGCCGAAGCCCCTCACAGGCAGACAGCGGACGGGAACGGCACACTGACACTGTCCAAGACACACGTTTAGAAGATTTCAGTGGCATATTTATTCACTGAGATTAATGTCTTCCTCTTGTCAGATAATTTCCTTTCCGCAAAATAAAAAAAAGCAATAATTTAAGTCTTATTTTTTTGGATTTGCTTTATTTATATACTGTGTACTTTATATATATATATATGCAGTACCTTTCAAAAGTGTGGGGTCAGCTTTTTTTAAATACTTTTATTCAGATATATGATCAATAGTTGTACTGTATTGCTGCTCTAATGTTACAAAATATTTGCGTTTTCAAATAAATTTGGCTCTTTTGCACTTTCAATTAATCAAAGAATCTTGAAAATAAAAGGTTTCCACAAAAAAAAAAAAAAAAAATTCAAGCAGAAACACTTTTGAATTAGATTATTCTTTCGTAATCTACCCCCCAAAAAATGTCAGCATGTCAATATGTGTTAAAATATAGCATTTCTAATCTTGAAAATCATTGTCAGTCATTTAATGGGGAGATCCCTTGCTCTGTTTGGATGAGAATTCCACGCTCATCTCTTATGAAATCCTCTTATGGGGATGACGGGGCTTGTCTTTAAGTGTCGGCTCTTGATTTCATAATGTGCGGTTGTATTTATTTGCAGGGGTCTCGGCTCTCAGCGCTGCGGAGTGCTGAAGTGGATTTGGGTCAGGCTAGTTTTAGAGTGCCTCTCCTCACTCTCTCTCAATCCATCAGAGCAACAAGCCCTAAAAGGATATTCACATCAGTAGTTAAAAAGCCAGGCTTTAACACTTACAGTTCATCTTTTTACCCTTGTTCCCCCACCATAAGCTTGTTTAAAGGAACCGTTGACCCATAGTGGAGAAAGTCTGTTTGCAAAGGGGTGATTTTTTTTGGTGCACAGTGATCATGAGAACCTATTGAGATGGCCATTTTCTCTGTTTTGACCTGAGCATATTGTTTTTGCCTCCTACTCATCAGCGCTCTCGCTCTGGCTGCTGAGAAAAGAATCAAATGAAGGGGAAATTGAATCAAATCCTGACAGCGCTCCTTTGCATAATGTTTCCGTGATCTACTCAGCAGATGTTTTAAAGTGCTTTCTCTTTCTCTCCTCATCTCTCTTTCACAGTAACTGCCCTTTCTCCTTGGCTGCGGCTCTGGCCCGTGGTACGGCTGACAGTATTCTGCAAAGCGATCTCTCGACGTACTATATCATCAAGAATCTGGAGGACGGAGCAGACAGGCTGCCTCGTGAGTGACCCATAAAACCTGCATCACATAAACGTAAACTGAAAAGACTAAAGATAACTCGGACTGAGACTAGTCTTGAGTCGATTGTGACCCAACGTCATGCAGCATCAATAAAGCCTGAGAATCTGTGTTGAAGTCTTGCTATCGAGTAGAGAAGAGATAACATAATATTTGATCCGAATGTAGGCCATTCTGCACAATTTTAAACCTCCTATTCAAGTGCAAATTTAGGTCACTTACTAACTTAACGCTGGCCTGAATTGCTTTCTTATCTTTCTATATTCGAATTGAAATGGCAAAGGAATTTGAGATGGAAAAGGCTGCTAATGTGCCACGGTTTAACCGTCGTTAAACCGAAAATCGATTCATGTTTGAATGTCAAAACACCTCTTTTTGTTATAAAATCAAGACGTCAACTTTCTGCGGCAACAATTGTAAACTGAAAGTATGTTAAAACAAATAATGCCTGGTATGCAAATGAAGTTAGGGATGCAGAATATTTGTTATCAGCCTATGTTTAAAGGAGTAGTTCACCTTTGAAAAAACATTTGCTGATAATTTACTCACCCCCATGTCATCCAAGATGTCCACGTCTTTCTTTCTTCAGTTGAAAAGAAATTAAGGTTTTTGATGAAAACATTCCAGGATTTTTCTCCATATAATGGACTTCAATGGGAACCAAACGGTTCAAGGTCCAAAAGACAGTTTCAGTGCAAACTGTTCAAAGGGCTTTAAACGATTCCAGACGATGAATAAGGGTCTTATCAAGTGAAACGATCGCTCATTAAATAAATAAATAACAAAGTTTATGTTTTATAAGCTCAAATGCTCGCCTTGCTCTGTTCTGTGAGTTTGTGACTCTCCTGTTCGAACTCGTTCGTCAAAATGAACGAATCTATTTCCGAGTCATTTGGTTCATTCAACAAACGAAACGAATGAATTGACTCGGAAAAAGATTCGTTCGTTTTGATGAACAAGTTCGAACAGGAGAGTCACAAACGCGCATCACAGAACAGAGCAAGGCGAGCATTTGAGCTTATAAAACTTAAACTATGATTTTTTTTTTTTTAATGAGCGATCGTTTCGCTTGATAAGACCCTTATTCATCGTCTGGAATCAATTAAAGCTCTTTGAACAGTTTGCACTGAAAGTGTCTTTTAATCCTTGAGCCGTTTGGTTCCCATTGAAGTCCATTATATGGAGAAAAATCCTGGAATGTTTTCATCAAAAACCTTAATTTCTTTTCGACTGAAGAAAGAAAGACATGGACATCTTGGATGACATGGGGGTGAGTAAATTATCAGCAAAAAAATTTTTTGGAAAGTGAACTACTCCTTTAAGATTTCTTACATTTACACATATCGGTAGATATTGCATTTAATTATACATGCCAAATTGCATTATTTTTACTTTTGGATCACCTTATATTTCTAAAAACACATTTTTTAAAATGTAATCTTTAGCAAATTTCAAAATGAATATGATTTTAATGTCTTACTGTACATTATAATCTTGTGATGGCTATATTCACCTCGCATTGATTTTAGCTTTTAGTGTTATATTTTTCATTTATTTAGACAGTATAAGCTACTGTAGAATTTTACCAGCAGCCATAACACGAAAATGATTATCATTATAATATATAGTATTTATAAATAAATAAATTACATGCATATTAAAATTCTATACTTTTTTGTCTAAATAAAATACAAGTAACTGTTTATAGTTGTATGTATTTTAAAATGTCCGTGCTGCCACAGTGAATTATGGGAAATTAGGTCTGGCTGCACAACCAAACAGATTACAATTCATTTTTTTACTGCTAGTGACTCAGAAATGACAAATTCCATCTTTAATTGTGATCGACAGCAATTTTTTTTCTGTCATAATTCAGAGTTTTCCCACTGCTGATCACATTGCGGTGGCGTTCATATACACGGATCTCATAAATACAATCATTCCAACTGAAATAATTCTCTGTGGTTCACATCTAACTATTGCCATCATGAGTTAGCACAGACTTTCACATAGCACACTAATCCCAGACACTTTCCTGATTGGACAGTAGATTTATAAGGCCAGATGGACCGCAATCTGCGTTGAGTTTAAGCACTGTTCAAAAACACGTCAGAGTTCGAGAACTCCACTCGAGCCGAGTCTGGGTTTCCTCAGCCGGGACAGTTAATGAAGGGTTTCACGGGAGGTATGGGTCTTTAAACAGGCCTACGTGACTTGACCCATTCCAGCAGCAGAGATGTTCAGTGTAAGTTATAGCAGTGGAAACGACTGACATCAGTTCACTGGGCGGCAGACAGACGTCTGCTCAGGGCAAAGGCAGTACATACTGTTCACCAGCGCAGCTCTGACATGGCAGAGTCAATTTAGACTCTGTGCCCACGGAGACAAGACGTAGAGAGAGAGAGAGAGAGAGAGCATCTAAAAGGATAAGGGAAGAGGAAAGAGCATGTAATGTCTACTTTACAACCATCAAACTATTTAAAAGGCCTCTCCGTCCACACAATGATAAAATACATCTGTCCAAAGCAGCACTGTGGTGGACTGATGGACAAAAAGGGAAGGGGAAATAGTGCCATTGAAAAATATGCCACAAATTGAGAGATAAAAACAGACTCTCTATTAGGGAATCTGGGACTTTGCCATACGTTTTGCAATCAAACTCTTCCAGCTAAATTTTATGAGATTGAGAAACAAATCATTTGATTGCCAGTGATACTTTTAAAGATGTTGCACCTACAAAATAAAAATATGTAATAGAAAGCTTAATGCTAAATCCTGAAGTATCCCTTTAGGCTTTAGGCACTTTTCAATACTCAACCGATTTAAACCGAGAACGGGAGAGCGTGTGTTTCAAACATATTGATATCGAACTTCACAGAACGAAGGAACGTCAGCTTTAGTCCATAGAGACCAGAGCTGGAACAATCCCATCATCATAAACCAGTCACCAGTCACTCTCTCTCTCTCTCTTTCTCAGTTGGCAGATGGCCTCTTTTGCCCACTGTCCTCAATTCCGATTCCACTGTGCATTTAATCAACAGCTCATGCACTCTTCCTTTCCAATACGATATTACAGTCAAATCTGTTTGGCTCATGAGCCAAAAAACAGCACTGTCTGTTTGCGTATGGTGCATGTATGTGTTTTTTTTTTCAGTGTTGTGACATGAAACAATGGTTGATTTAGTCATCATTAATCATCAAAGCAGAGTGTTTGTGTTAGCATGTGTAACATGTAACATGTAACTTGCCTTGGCAGAGATCGAATCGGTAAAGCTGGCACGGCTGATCTTTAATAAGCTGTGCGAGACATGCTGTCATTGGCTAAAAGAGTTCCCGTATCGCCGCCGCCACATGCCGTACTACGAGACCTCCATCCACGCCATTAAAAACATGCGCCGAAAGATGGAAGACAAACATGTTGTCATTCCGGACTTCAACTCACTCTTCAATATACAGGTATGACCTTGATCGTGAGTTTGAATGACTTTTATTTTTAATAATGTACCGTTCGAAAGTTTGGTGTCAGTGCGTATCAAGTTTCAGGATTACTAATATTAAACTAGCACAGCTGTTTTCAACATTAATAATCAGCAAATCAGCATATTAGAATGATTTCTGAAGGATCTGGAGTAATGATGCTGAAAATTCAGCTTTGCCATCACAGGAATAAATGATGATTTCTTTTTTTTTTCTTTTGTTTTTTTTTCTTCTTCTTCTTTTTTTTTTTTTTTTTTTTTTTTTACAGTTTTACAGTTTTTTATCAAATAAATGCAGTGCTGGTGAGCATTAAAGACTTAAAAACATTTAAAAAAAATCATAAACATAAGACATAAAAAACATTAAAAAAAAATCATACCATTATTTCGTCTAGCATTTTACCTGTGGAAATATTTGTAGATTATTAATATGTATGGTATGAGTGTTTGGTTTTGACTTGTGCATCCACTGTTTCTAAATGTGGTATTATTATTATTATTATTATTATTATATTATTATTATTTTCTTTTTGAGGTTATTGATGAAGGAAATAATAAATTCTTTAATAGACTGGGGTGGGGTTTAATAAGTTTTACTTCTTCCCACTCCATTTCAAGCACAAGTGTATAAGTTATTATTGTGTATCTTTTCTGTTGTCACACTATTTTGCTTGAAATAAATAAATAAATAAATATCGACCACATACTTTTAAACAGTACATGTCTAATGAACATCAAATAATCCAAGATTTCTGTTCTGTCACAGAGACAAATATATTTTCATATATACTTATTTCAGGAATGTCTGTCAGATAGGGACATTTTATCCGTCTTATGCCAAATAAATTCTTTTATTTTTAACGGTTATAGAGATTGTTTCATGCAAATATCATGCAAATGAAAATTCTTCTCTAAAGATATCATTTTTATGTCCTTTTTGATGGAGAGAAGAGAATTTAATATCAGCAGGAAATGTTGATTTAAACCTGCAACGCCCACACGAGCACCAGGGCTCAATGGGTCTCTGAGCGAGCTGCTAAGCCACAGGCATCTAACATGAATACTAATGGCTGTCAAAAGCTCATGATTGTTCTCACAAATGTGAGTGTAGGTTCTGTAGATGCTAAAGCACCGCTACACTTAGCATCACTTTTCAACATAATAGAGTTGTGCTGAATGTAACATCCCAGAAGATTACGTAAGTTGCATTACGTAAATTGCCGGTGTAATTTCCAGCCGTGTGAGAATCTGCTTGGTCACTGGAAAGCAATAAGTGGAGGCAGATTTGCCGTCTCACATCTTGTACTTGATTCTTCGGATGAGAAGTGTGGTCTCTTCCTCTAATCAGAGTATACACTGTTGCATAGCCGTCCACTGTAACATGAAATAGACCCTCCCTGATGGCGGCACATTTCATCAATACGCTTTTCCCTGTGCTCATAGTCTCTCGGCTGGTTCTTTACATCTGCCATTATTTTGTAGATAAATGTTGAGCTTTTACTGGTATTATTGGTGAACACCAGCAGCATCCCTTTGCCTTAGGCTGAAACAGATCAGAGACCAGTCTAGGCCATTAGTGGACATCATGAGATGTAAAAATAGTTGTGCTGTTCTATGTAAGCGAAACTAGAATACAAACTAATGCTAATATTTCAGTCCTGAATACATTTCAATAACTGAGACTCAATTATGCAGATAATTTTCAATAAACTATTCAGAAAAATTTGCATATCCATTTGGTTGTATTTATTTTATGAGTTTACTGTCCTGATTATCTTGATTTGTGTTGTATGTTTATTTATTTTCTATATATATCCTTGTTTTGTTCCCTAGTCGGTGAGGAAACTCATTTTCAGGCGGACAGCTGTTGTTTTACAGATAATTGCATGCAAGATGTGGAAAACTCTATTCATTGAATAATCAAAGAAAATCAGTTTAATTCAAAATAGTTGTTCAAACTTTGTTGATTAAAATTGGAGTTTTCTTTTCAGCGTCGGCAGTGTCAGGAATGGCAGCTCAAGGAGTCTTTCATAATGAAATCCTTATTTATACCAATGCGAGCTGATCCCGTTTGACCAGCCCTGCTACGGAACTAAACCATTTAACAATCCGTAATCTGCTGATAATGAAAACCGATCGACGAGAGGAAACACCAACACTTGATTTGCATATATTTATATTTCATTTAGCCACGTTCACTGCAGTTGATTAAGCGAACAGCTTCGGATCTGTCGGATGCCAGAGGTTGGCACGTTCTTGTTTTGTTTTGCATTGTTTATAGAGATTTATTTCAGAGCCAGACCGATATATCGGCGGGCCGATATTATTGGCCGATATTAGGCATTTTCCAAACTATCGGTATCGGCAGTTATAATGGCCAATAAATGAATATTTAAAAAATAAAATAAAAACGGACGAAACACGCTTGAACCATGTCATGAGTGTTGGAGTTGTATGGTTTGTCCACCAGAGGGCACTCTACACCGTTCCTGTTGGCAACACTCGTTGAGTTGGTCACAAGACATACATTGCTTGAATAACAATTAAAAGAAATTATTAAAAAGAATTATCATATTAATTTAGTTAAAACTCATAAATAATAACAAATAACTAATGTTAGGGAAATCTGTTAATGTTTTGTTGAGCGTTTCTGAAATAATTAAAAATATATATCGGCCGATATATCGGAATATCGGATTTTAAAACCAAAAAATATTTGTATCGGTATCAGCCTTCAAAATCCTTTATCCGTCGGGCTCTAATTTGTTTCAATTAAGAATGGATTATGGGAATTTTATGTGGTAATAAGCTATTAACAACAGAAACATTTATTTCAGGACAGCGAGTGACTGTAACAAAATTTGAATCATGATCAAATCTGAAATAAAATATAGAAAAACAAAAAGTATATTGTCGCATGTAAAGCTAACAAACAAAAATCATGTGTTTAGGATCAGGAAGACCAGGCGTTTTTCGCCGTGTTTGACGGTCACGGCGGGGTGGACGCTGCCGTCTACGCTGCCAATCACCTGCACGTAAACCTGGTCAGACAGGGGATGTTCAGCCAGGATCCGTTAGAGGCCCTGTGTCACTCCTTCAAACTGACAGATCAGCGGTTCATGCAGAAGGCGTCACGTGAGGTGAGTTCCTTCCCTATAAACACAGTCAGGCGTCAAGATGCTCCTATCAGCCCTTTGTGCTCTGACAACATCTGTGTGCATCTGTATGTCCGGAACAGAACCTGCGCTGTGGCACCACAGGGGTCGTGACCTTTCTGAAGGGTCACACGCTTTACGTTGCCTGGCTGGGCGACTCACAGGTCATGATGGTGAAAAGAGGTCAACCGGTGGAGCTGATGAAACCACACAAACCAGACAGAGAGGTGAGGTGTATTGTACATCATTTTTTTCATTTAATTGATATACAGTACACTACAGTTCAAACGTTTGTGAACACTTTTGAAAAAACTTTTGCTGATAATTTACTCACCCCCATGTCATCCAAGATGTCCACGTCTTTCTTTCTTCAGTCGAAAAGAAATGAAGGTTTTTGATGATTTTTCTCCATATAATGGACTTCAATGGGAACCAAACGGTTCAAGGTCCAAAAGACAGTATCAGTGCAAATGGCTGAATAAGAGTCTTATCTAGCGAAATGATCGCTCATTTAATAAATAAATAACAAAGTTTATGTTTTATAGGATCAAATGCTCGCCTTGCTCTGTTCTGTGATGCGCGTTCGTGACTCTCCTGTTCAAACTCGTTCATCAAAATGAACAAATCTTTTTCTGAGTCATTTGGTTCATTCAACGAACGAATTGACTCGGGAAAAGATTTGTAACAAATTACAATTGAAGAGTTCAGATGCAAAAGCCTCTAAATGCCATTTGAAATTTTCTTCTAAAATGACCATTTTTATCAAGCTTGTGTATTTAAGTTCAGTAATTTCACTTAAATGACAATTAATAGGTAATCTTCATTGCCATTTAAGTGAAATTACTGAACTTAAATATACAAGTTTGATAAAAATGATCATTTTAGAAGAAAATTTCAAACGGCACTTAGAGGCTTTTGCATCTGAACTCTTCAATTATTTGTAAAAAAAAAAAAAAAAAAGATTATTTCTATTCATTGAATAATCCTGCAAAAAATGTATCATCAAGATTGATAATTAGAAATGTTTCTTGAGAACCAAATCAGCAAATTAGAATGATTTCTGAAGGATCATGTGACACTGAACACCCTGAAAATTCAGCTTTGCCATCACAGGAAAAACTTAAATTGGACAAAAGTTATTTAAATTGTAATACTATTTCACAATATTACTATATTTTTGATCAAATAAATCCCGCCTTGGAGAGCTTAAGAGATTTCTTTCAAAGAAAAAATAGACTTACAGATGATTGAATTTAAAATAGTCGGAGACCAATATAGAATTGGCAAACATTGGTCCTACGTTTTTTGCAAATGACCTTCATTTTACCCCAGAAGTCCAGGGGCCTGATGTATAATCCTTGTGTACACACAAAAAAAGGCATTGAAAATTGCTTTACATATTATTATTATTTATTTTTTGGGTGTGGAAAATGGCATTCACACATTTTAATGCCTTTATTGTGCGTACGCAACGTTTATACATGAGGCCGAGGATGTCCTTCACAGCCCATTCAATCGACAAAAGTCACATGACGGCAAAGCTGTGTTACATAACACACTCCCAAGAGTGGATCCGTTTAGCCGAGTCTTTGGAGCTTGAGCTATATAATGAAATTGTATGTAAGTCACAGTCTGACATTTCAGCCAATTCGAGTTTTAGTAACTGACACTGAACTGAAAATGATACTACTTGTTATTGTTAATGACTCCTCATGACTTTATTGTTTGTTTTGTTTATGTGTGTGTAGGATGAGAAAAAGAGGATTGAGGCTCTAGGTGGGTGTGTGATCTGGTTCGGCACATGGAGGGTGAACGGCAGCCTGTCTGTGTCAAGAGCCATAGGTATGAGATTACAATATACATTTTAACATGCAGACTTGACAGCCCTGTTTGTGCCCTATAAATGATATGAACAACTGCATACATCAATTGAATAGCACTTTTCACTATATAGTACTGTTCTAAAGCAGCTTTACAGAATAGTATCTCACAAATCCCAGTAATCAGCCATCGGCGGAGAGGTAAAAACTCCTTAAGACAGTTTTGAAGGACTTTCCTTTTGAGCTCCTAGAAGATATTCACTTATTTAGACAGGATTTATTGTAAGGTAAAGTGAACTAAACGTCAGTGTGTGCATATTTTTAGAAAAGGATGTTCAAGCCACAGCAAAAAAAAACCTTTATCACCACACGACAGATTTCAGTGTGAAGGAAACATCATTTTAGAAAGGAAACCCTTACACTTGGTGTAAATCAGTAGCTGCGTCTGTGTGCTGTTGAAGAACCATATTGATTATTGTTAAAGGGCTAGTTCACCCAAAAATGAAAATTTTGTCAGTAATTACTCACCCTCACGTTGTTCCAACCACGTGAACTCACTCAGAGGCCACAAATACTTCTTGCGCACAAAAAATATTCTCGTCGCTTGATGAAATTCACCTCAGGTGCTCTTCGGTCATTTCTGACCGAAAAATTTTCTGTTTTGAATTTTTGAAAAATTACAGCTTCATCGGAATGTTACGAAACTTGGTGACTTTTATGGTATTATGTATGTGAACACACAAAAAATTGAGGTCATGATCTGAGCATGCATAGTGGTCTTAAAAAAATTGTCACACTTGTGGTCAAAAATGACCCCAATAGGAAATGAATGGGAAATTGACACAAACACAAAAATTCACACATTTTTATTTATATATATATATATATATATATATATATTTACATTTTTTTAATAAAAAATCGTTTTTGAGATTGTTTCAACTATATATTAAAATAAAAAAAAGTGTTCATAAACATCTGGGCTGTTCATGCCATCTAGTGGTTACACAATGATTCTATGCTTTTTCTCTATACTGTAACCAGATGGTGCTAATTTTCTTCAAAAAATATTATTTTTTCTGAAGGCCTAGACTTTATATTAAACTAAAATACTGCATTAATAATTAAAAAAAATATATAAATATATATATTTTTCCATGGCAAAAATACTTTTGACCGGGAAGATAACAAGTGTGACTCCGAAACGAAGAGCACCTGAGGGTTAAGATTGAGCCACTGTAGTCGCTTGGACTATTTTAACGATGTCTTTACTAACTTTCTGGGCCGGCAAGTTTCAATTACAAAAGAAGCCAATTGGAGGAGTGATCGAGCTCTCAGATTTCAACAAAAATATCTTAATTTGTGTTCTGAAGATGAACGAAAGTCTTACGGGCTGAAAGAATTTTAATGTTTGGGTGAACTGTCCCTTTATAACTTAATCAACTATACTGATTCTAAACTTGTGATCAGACCAACTGTGTAATTGGAGTTGAAAAATGTACCAACCACAAATATATTTGAATTACCTGACTTCTTCATTACCTCAATAAATTATTGATACAGTATCAGTGTCCTTTGCAGTATGTACATTAGCTAGTGTAAGATTACAGCTTTCAGGCTAATGAAAATTGCCGTAAAAACAAAGACTGACCTCCAACAAAATCAGGCTTCGTGCACAGAAACCATTGCGCTCCTAAATGCTGATAGCTAATCAGTTGGATAATCCTATCAGTTTAGCATTTAATTCCCTTAAAGCTCTTGATTCATAAAAAGGACAAGTGAGGCTAATTCTGCCATAGACTAGGCAACTGGTTGTTTACAAGTACAAAAGTGCAGAGCATGTCCGAGTCATAACTCAAAAGAAAAAAAACAAAACAAGAAATTAGATTTTGTTTAAATAAAATATTGAAACATATTTTAGTTTTTTTTTTTTTTGCATTAGGGCATTATTTTCATTACATTTAAGAATCTCGTTACTGCAGTGTGAATTTATTTATCAGATTAATATATAATTTTCAAAAACTATTTTTATTTAAAATCTAGGGTGTGTTCAAGTTCCTTTAATTTGTTGATTTTAATGAAAGAAATCATATATTATATTGCAATAATAAAATAAATAAATATAAAATAATATCTTAAGATACAAAATCTGTATATTACAAACATATACCAATTTTCTGAAACCTATTTTTTTTTTGTGAGATTCACGTAATCACTTTCAGATAATCATTGTTTTTTTTTGTACCTGTCTATGTGCAGGTGATTCAGAACACAAGCCCTATATCTGTGGTGATGCAGACTGTGCCACCTTCGACCTGGACGGCAGCGAGGACTACTTGATCCTGGCGTGCGACGGCTTCTACGACACCGTGAACCCGGACGAAGCCGTGCGAGTGGTCAGCGACCACTTGCAGGAGAACAGCGGCGACACCTCCATGGTCGCCCACAAGCTAGTGGCCTCGGCCCGAGACGCGGGGTCCAGCGACAACATCTCGGTCATCGTGGTGTTCCTCCGGGATCCCCGTTTGCCCCCACCCTCGGATGAACCGGAGGAGCAACGGGAAGAGGATCCGGTGGAGGATGCAGGAGAGGAGGAGGAGGAGGAAGAGCAAGTGGAGCCCTTGCAGAGTGAGGTGGTGTGTCAAGACGGAGGGGCGGAGAACGGAGGAAAGACCCGGGGCGGCTGGCCACTTCAACAGTGCTCGGCGCCCGCTGACCTGGCCTACGAAGACCGCATGGATTCGTTTACGGACAGAACGAGTCTGAGCATCACGGGGCCAGACGTGCGTGCAGAGACTGGCTGCTTCAGGCTCCCAGCTTCATCCGGCCTGCCCCCAATGAGAAACGTCACGCCAGACCTCACACCCCCCTACGGCGGGGTCGGCGCGGCCTGGCGTCCCTACCAAGAGAACGGCACCGGTGGGTACAGGCAAAAGCCCCAGCCTAAACCCACAGTGCCCCCCTACACGCAGACCACCTCAGACGGACAATTGCTGGAGGTGGCTGCGCTCTTCCCTCAGGAGGGCCGGAGGAAGAGGCGGCTGGAGGTCATGCCGCTGAGGAGGGAATCGCAGAGCTTGATTCGGAGGGCCAGGGAAAGCAACGGTCCTCTGAGCTGCTTCCCTAGCGTGCCCTATCCCCTCCGCTCCCCAGAGAGGAAGCCTGGGATAGCCTTTCCCCACGTAACCCACAGCAAAATGGTCTAATCGACAACTTCCTTGCCCCTTCATGCCGCCCCCCTCTGTCCCTGAAAATGAAACATACCAGAGCCCGTCTAACGGAGAGCCTTGGCACTTCCTATTAGCCCCGTTGTGCATCATCTTGGTTGCAGTTCCATTAGAATTCCACTGGAGGTGATCGCGGGCGGGAGCAGAATGAATGGGAGTCTATGCGGCTAAACGGCTAAAAGTGTCTCTTTCACCTGCTTGTCGTTAAATCAACATCGATTTTATTGTTGATTCCGCAAGTTCAATATAGATTATAGGCCAAAAGTCGAATGAACGAGTACTTATGTCCTTTTGATTTCTTACAGGTTAGGCTGTTGTTGGCCGGAACACGCTAGCGTTCTGCTATTGTGTGACGTCATCACATTTTTGAATGGATTTTTAGAACAGTTAAAAATGCAATTTTCAGCTGAGTGTATTATCTTAGCCCTCCCTTTTGAATGCAACTTTCAAATTACTTGAGAAAAAATTACATCCTGAGAAAAGTGGATTTCTGGGGGTGAAACCCCATTGACTCCCATTCATTCTGCACTCGACCGCGAGCGCCCCCTCATGGACAGAGACGTGTTACTGCAGCCAGTCCAGAAACCGGAAGTAACCAGCCAGTGCCAATTCTCTTCAATTAGACATTCTCTGAACATACTCATGCAGTGGGCGCACGCACACGTACATTCACGCTCCGTTCCAGAACCTTGTGAGCACTCTTCATAGACAGCATTTTAAGATATCATTCAGATGGAAAAGGGATCTAATTTTGGACAAATTCACTTTATGTTTATCAGTAGGGTTGGGTATCGTTTGAATTTGAACGATTCTGATTCAGATTCCGATTCCTTGTTTCGATTCCGGTTCCTAACGATTCTCGATTCCGATTCTTTTAAGAGGCAGGGTCAAAAAAAGTTTAGCTAACCTTGCCAACCAACGGCCTTTCTGAAGGAAATAATCCTTTCTGAAGGAAATACTCCTTTTGTCACAAATTTTGCATTTTGCCGAGATTTCGTTATTTTTAGAAAAGTGAAGCCACACTTTGGACCGCCGACGTAAGCTACTCATGTTCGACTCGCGCGGTTATGCCAACACTTCCGGGAGACGCTTCTTCGTTGGTGTTGTTCAGTGGTTTCTTCTTCCGCTCGGCGGACTGTGAATATCGAAACTAGGAATCGAAATTTTAACTTTTGAACGATTCCGGGAAAAACTAAAAGTTAGTCCCGGTTCCAGTCGAAAAGGTCGATAAAGGGCGATAAAGAGGGCGATAAAGTTCCCCATGCAGATTTCGCTCATGTTTAAGTTGGTCATGCGAATTCGCTGCGGAGACCAAAGGAAATCTGTGTGAGCAGGCGACTTTTTAAGGCACCCTTCAGATGGAAAAGATACCTCGTTTCGCATGACAAACTTGGCAGACGAACGAGAGGAATTAAAGTATTGATTAAAATAGTTAAACTTATCACGAATCACATTTACCAAATCCAGTCATTCCAATAGGAATTTGCGCGTTGTGAGTTTCACGTGAGAGCAGAAATGTTCACCATGCAGATTTCGCTTTTGTTAAAGTTAGTCATGTGAACTTGCCCCGTTGACCAAAAGAAATCTGCTTGGTTTGAAAGATGTGCTTAATACACATCTCAACATTATTGTACTGTGTGACCGTACCTTATCTTGTTGTTATGATAGCGACATACCCTACTGAAATTCCTTTGTGCGCATTGCTATTTGTGTTACTGCCTATGTAGATGGTCCAAATGAGTCACTTTTGAGATTTCACGGACCGCTGTCTATGTAAGGAGCAGGCAGCGAGGCAGCTCACTGGGTTCTGGAACAGATACACACACTAAAACATATAAGATACAACATTGCATTAACGCTTCCACGTTTATCTTATATGAGCCAGCATATCAGAATCCTTCATTGCTCTCTGCCAGCTTCATCCTCATAACCCTCTCTCTGATCCAGTTGTGGAAAGAGTGTTAACACTGTACACTATCCTCTATTTACACACACACACATAACGTAAACCCAGTGTAGAAGCAAAGCAGGTGACTGCGGTCAACAGGAGCATCTGGTTATTAAAGCCAGTTTAATGTTCTACACCTTCTACATCATTTTTTCCTTTTTATCCAAAGCGTTCACTGTATGAACGGGTTGCTTGATGTCTATAAATTGCAGCTGAAGAATCGGGCATATTTATGACCTGACTGTTGAGTCATTGAAAAGCGAGTGGCATCATATTCATCTGTTTTTAGCACACATAATGTATGTGCTGTTTATGGCTCCTTGTTTTACCTTGTTCGTTTTGTAAGACGTGAAAACCATCAATGGCACTTTCCACAAATAGGGTACAATTTAGTTTTTATGTTTGATACTAAAATTTTGTGATTTTGTTATTTCCTATAGCAATAGAGTTGCAAAAAAGCATGTAAATGGACTGCATTTATATAACGCTTTCACAGACCCAATGGCCACCAAAGCGCTCTACACATTGCCTCACATTCACCCATTCACTCACTCATTCATACACCAATGGTTTATTTTAAAATAAATGTAAAACAAACCAGCTCATGTACTATTTAGTTTGACCTCCTGAGGTTGACAGTCACTCTTTTCTAAAAATCAAGCACCACTTTCACTGATGATTTTGTTGAAAGAACGAAAAATGATTTTAATTTTAAGAGGCTTGTTTTCTATTCTATTTGTGGAAAGTTCTGGGCTGTTTTTGGGCGGCTGCCATGTTAAAGCATTTGAACATTCAACATATCTCCACCCACTCTTTGATGATGCTAACTAGAAATAACATAAGCCACTGACAAACAACACCTGTTGCTTTTGCGATTAGAGTGAACGTGTCTGATCAAATTTAGATGCTGTATATATTCTATACATATTCAGTTTCAAAACCAAAGAATATGATCATCAGGAGGCACACTACCATCCCTAGACAGCGCAACGCTACAACCACCTAAAAAAGAGCTTCTGGCAGAGGAAAATTAGTCAAAGACTCGAATTTCACAAATATCGAATTTCTTTTATATTGGCAAACTGGATTCAGATCTGTTTGATTGTCAATCTAAGCTTGTATAGGATGTGTAAGTGTAGCCCAGAAGGCTTGATTGACATCAGAACAAAGCCGACAGGAGATGCTCATAGTTTGAAGTGCCCCTCAGGTGTTGAGGACGTGGATAATAGAGTTTCAGCAGCACAATGTGTGCCTTTATTATCTCTAACATTGGCCTGTTCTGAACACGCTGTGTAGTTGATGTAGAGTCAATTTGACCGCTCTACCACTTTGTTTATTCTAAACTCTTAAGATTAGGACTGTCTTTTTTTAACCGTCTTTACCATACTTTTCTTTTTAAAATCAGAATTTGTTGAAAAATTAAATGGTAGAAGTACATATACTGTACTTTAACATTAAAATTGAATAAGAGTACACTGACTCATTACTCAGTTTGGAAATATACATTATTATCTCTCTGTCACTGATATTATGGTGCCATATACAGTAGAAGCAACATGTTTTGGAAATTCTTGGCCTGAAAGGATGAATTCAGCCAAAAATGGCAACTCCGTCACCCTCAAAATGAAGATATTTTGAAGAACAGTTTTGGTTACCATTGACTTTCATTTTATGGACAAAAAAAACAAAAAAACAAACAGACATGTTAATCATAAGGGTTTGAAACAACATGGGGGCGAGTAAATGATTTTTGGGTCGATCACGCTTTACCGATTACCACAGAAAAATATTTTATATATCCGCAAGTGGACAGAACTATGAAGCAACTGTCACAGTTACAAAAGTATAACCCACAATACATTATTAGCATGGTCTGTGCAATATTATGTTCAAACTCATTTAGAAAACTTAACAGAATTGCTTTAACAAAAATACTTTCTACTTTTAAACCAGCTATTCCACGTTTTTTTGTTTTATGAATTTTTAGAAGTTATTTTCTGTCCCCATGTCTCATGCGTTGTTACTAGAGCTTGAGTTGTATTTGATCCTGAATATTCCTCGAACACTACACAGCAAAGTAAGATCACCACCATTTTCACCAAAGCCGTAGACGACGTGTGTTCATATTCGGAACTCATAACGATGTCATCACGAGCCGTAACTTTGCCATTAAGTAGTTCTGTTCAAGAGACCTGTGCTGGCCTGGTGCTTGACATGAACTACCCGACGTGTTTCTGACTAGCAATGCTGCAAACCTTTTATTCCTCTCCTATATCTATAACTGAACGACTTGATCAGTTTCCTATTTATTTGAGTTGGCAGAGGGGCGGGGCTTAACATCCATCACTCAGCCTTTGTGTTGTCATTCAAGCTCCCCTCATCATCCGCTTCCTGCCCAACTTCTCACCCGACGCCGTCAAAAAAGGGGGCTTGAATGGGAAGTTGAACAGTCATTGTGCATTTTAACTGGTCCAGAATGTACATCCAGATGTCGAATGTAAGAGGAACCCTCCTAACAAGGAGGAGGATCAATGAAACATTTACCCACATTAAAAGACTGTCCCGAATGTGTCCATTATGAGATTCGTCACCTGGTTTTATACCCTTGTGTTAGTTTCTGAGCACGTCACCGGCTGCCCTGCTACCTCCATCATGAATCGTAAATCTGCACAGTCTAGAAGGATTGGCGATCGGAGATTGATGAGTGCACCGTGCAGCTCACAGGACACGGAGCTCCGCTCCACGTGATATAGCCCATGCGGATTATAGATTCTCTCTCCCTCACCATCATGCACAATCTCCCTCACAACCATCACCTCGTACGTACGGGGCACAAATTATATATCAGAAGTGTAGTAACTTACATATATTGTATACATGTACGTAAGTATGTGTGTTTTGAGTGCGTGGGTGCGCGTAACAGTTGGGATGTGTATGTGATTTCTGTCTTCTAAATGTGCTATTTTAATCACCACTGGTAACTCAGATGGATACAGAAATCTGTAACGCTTTTCAGTAGGCCCAACCCCTGGCCTCGCCCCCTTTCTCACTTGAAGGACGAATCGGAAGTGCGCAAAGTCTAACAGATGCAGCGTTGGGCGTCTGTAATACAGTCACAGGAAGGCTCTCGCTTAATCACCGAGTGGTAATGACTCAAAGGACCAAAGTTTTCGGACGGTTCATTTCAGTGAAGAACATCTCACTTCGTCTTCACACAGCCTACTGTTGAGCCTTGGCCCCCATGGACTGACTGTTAGACGCAGCGTTTCCCCTGTTAGCGATAGTTTCTGCGTCAAGGGCGCGCGCTCATTCCTTCATGACGGTTAGCCCTCTCCTTGCTGTCACTGCTTTTTGTCCATGTACTGTTCAGTACTGCTCCTTTTCTGCTAGCAATAATGAACCTACGCAAGCCATGAGTGAAGAGAGCTCTTCAAAGGGCTTGTCTTCTGTAAAGCAAAGATGAGGAAGGGTTTCCAGACAACTTAGACGGGGGGAAGTATCTTAAAAAAGAAACCCATGTTACTGATGGTCATCACTGTATTCTATTAAACCTGTGTTGATGAGAAACCACTACTGTACTCCAACGAGTTTTTGTTGTTTGATGGGATGTGTAACAGTTTTCATGGTCTGTGCTGAAAGCAGTTTCATCTTCAAGATTTCTACTTGATCATTTTGATATTAGGCTATTAATAGAGGGAAGGATTTAGATCATGGATTAAACACACTGATGATGTGATTAATGATTTAAATAGCTTCAAGGTTCAGATTTAACAACAGCAAAAAGGTTTTTTATGTAGCCTAAGATTTGTTTTGCTCCAATTTATTTATTTTTTTTGTGAAATGTCGGTTTGCTTCAATCATACATATGTAGATCCTCCCGTATTAGAAGACATGCATCTGCTACAAAAAATGCTACTAAAACAATGATGTAGCCTACTAAAAACAAGAATGTTTTTTCTTTGCATTTGTTTCGTACAGCAATTCACACGGCTCTGCAAAAAACGACTAAAAGCGCTGTATTCTGCTGACCGGTCAGTAGTTGGCGATGTCACTTTGTAAAGAAACACTAGTACGTGCTATACACTCACCTAAAGGATTATTAGGAACACCCGGGAACACCATACTGTGTTTGACCCTCTTTCGCCTTAATTCTACAGTACATGGCATTGATTCAACAAGGTGCTGTAAGCATTCTTTAGAAATGTCGGCCCATATTGATAGGATAGCATCTTGCAGTTGATGGAGATTTGTGGGAAGCACAACCAGGGCACGAAGCTCCCGTTCCACCACATCCCAAAGATGCTCTATCGTCGTGAGTCGTGAGGGTGTCGTTTACAGTATTATTATTAGCCTATTTTGTTGGAAATGCACATTAATGTTCGATTCGATGTCGGGCTTCAACAACAGCACAAAATGTTCAACCCGGTATCACGACAAGAGGTTAAATAATCACGTTGGTCCACTTTGGAAAACGTGGATGTACCCCTTCAAACGTGAAACTTACACGTTTGCATTAACACGTTCCAGTTGAGAGATACCCGGATGTTAACCTATTCTAAAAGTATAACATTAACGTTACAAATGCAGCCAACACATGTCTCCTAATCTGTAAGCACTGGTGCTAATGGCACGGAAGTTACAGGAGTTTCTTCCCGTTGCTAAGCAACGGAACTAGGTCGAGTATTTAAAAGGTTATGGTTAATATGGTTTAACGTCGATGTAATACGTTGTTTTAGCGTACTTTTGCTTAAACGAGGAGCTGGGGGACGCCGGAAAAATAGACGTTTTACTCATTAGGTTACTTCATTAAAAACGTGACATTTAGACGTTTTTTTTTAAAAAAAAAAATCCTTTTCACCTTGAAAATAATAAAAATAAATATTTTTTTTTTTGCATTTTAAATTTTACATTTCTCAGTGATCGTCAATAAAACAAAATTCAATTTTTCTCGGTTTAATGAAAACCATTGGTCATTTTGAAAGATGTAAACAACACTGGTCCAGAAGCACTTCCTGTTTCAGTTTTTTAACACAACATTAAGCTGGGATAAAATACAACCAACAGAACATATAAAACTGAATCAAAAAGTTAAACAAACATCTTTAGTTTTCTTTACATGTGATAAAGAAACAGTTACAAACTGAAACAGGAAGTGTTTCTGGACCAGTGTTGTTTACATCTTGCAAAATGGTATCTCTCCACTGGAACCATAGACAGTCAAAGAGACAGACTGGAACGTGTTAACGCAAACGTGCAAGTTTCACGTTTGAGGGGGTTAAACCGTGACATCTACACGTTTTCCAAAGTGGATCAACGTGATTATTTTACGTCTTGTCGTGATACCGGGTTGCCTGAAGACATCGCTGTTGGAAATGATGGGAGAGATGCTCAACAATAGTTTAAACACATGGTTTACTTATTTATAATGAAACATATAATCATTATAATGATATTCTGCAGATACAGAATTAATGTTTTTTTTCCTTTAAGTCCTTTAAGGCTGCATTTATTTGAGCAAATATAGCCTAACAATAAAACAGTAACATTGTAATTATTATATTATTACAATTCAAAATAACTGTTTTCTCTTTTAGTTTATTCCTGTGATGGCAAAGCTGAATTTTTCAGCATCATTGTCTTCAGTGTCACGTGATCCTTCAAATCATTCTAACTGCAAAACATTTATCAATGTTGAAATAAATAAATAAATAATATATAAATAAATAAAAATATAAAAACAAATCTATATATAAATATAAATAAAAAATGTTGTGATTTTTTTAAACATGTCTTTTCTATATTTGTAATGCATCTTTGCTTGAATGTTACTTGACTAACAAAAGGTGAGTATACACTCTAAAAAATAAAATGCTGGGTTGTTTCAACCCAAATGTTGGGTTAAAAAATGTCATTTAAAATTTTAACCCAACTTCAACTTTCACTTTCAACTGTAATTTTTTTAATTAGATTTTTAACCCAACATTTGGGTTTGTCCATATTTGACCCAAATTTGGGTTGAAACAACCCAGCATTTTTTAGAGTGTAAAGGTTTTCCACAAGTATTTGAATGCAGATAATTTGAATGAAGATTATTACTTAATATAAAATTACATCATGAGCATATCAAAAACTCCTTTTCGCATTAATCGCTTCTTTTCGTGCACAAGTTGAGGCATCATTTTCAACAGCTCTTTGCCTCTGGGGTCAAAAGTCTTGGTGTAATATCAAGGTATTCTTGGGCGATAATCCTATCACTTGCCATGAATGATCAGATAAGGTGGTAGATGAAGGAGGGGAGCAGACCAAGACATGGTGTCAGACTTTGACCCCAGAGTGGAAATCCTAGCGCTGTGCTGATCTCTCGGGCCTCTCGTCGGCTCTTGTTGTCTCTGGTTTGGATATGAAGATTAATTTTGCTCCAGCTGATGTGCCTTTGGTTAGGAGGATCCAGACTGCTGTCGTATTGCAGTGGGTCTTCTCTTTCCTGGCCCTCGGTAAGTGCACATGCTTTCACTACTTTTATTTTGAAGTGTCTTTGCAAATTGAATTGAATGAGATCAAATCACAGTCTGTGTTCTGTATTCGGAAATTATTTGGAAACACTTTACTTGAAGGGGTGTGCATAAGACTAACATGACACCTTCATAATCATGACATGACATATGATAATGAAGGAAGTTTTAGGCATGTTTGTGACAACTGTCATTAAGTGTCATTCGCTCAGTTATGACATTTTTAATGCAAACATGACATTGTTTGAGATGTTTTTGTTATGACACCTTGACATAAACCATAACATCATAACCTGTCAGTGTCTTTCTTAAAAACCACATCACTAAAAGCGAGGGAAATGCGTTTTAGCTAATGTATTTTGTTTGTGAGTGCTGTATGTGATTGATCAAAACAGTTCAAAACCTCTTCAGATGGAAAGATCCCGATTTTAAATGAATTTGTGCATCCTGTATGTTTATTTTATGTCATTTTTGCAGCCCCCTGCTGTATTTTCCTGTTCCTCTACTTGCTCTTCACTCGTTTCTGGCTGATCAGTGTGCTCTATGCCACCTGGTGGTTCATCGATTGGGACACGCCTTCAAAAGGAGGAAGAAAAGTGCCCTTTCTGTGTCGAATGCCCATTTGGGAGCACATGAGAGATTATTTCCCCATTAAAGTGAGTGGGCGGATTTACTGAAGCATAGCAAAATTAGATCTCATGTTTGTTTTGACCTTTTAAATAGGATCAGATACAGATTTGGTCACTTTTATGAACCATGTCATATGAGCTACCTTAACCAGCTCATTCTGAGATTTAGGGTTTAAACTGTAGCCTAACTGTAGCCTTGCATAATTTACAGAATGACATTACATATAAAGTGCTCTCTTTGCTGTCAATCTTTTTGCAGCCTATCATATGCATAAATGAGCATCAGTGTATAATAGTGCTTTGAATGGAACTGTTCAAAGTGCTTTACACGATTTCAGACGATGAACAAGGGTCTTATCAAGTAATTCACGTATTCACGAAATTAACGAGTTGACTCGGGAAAAGATTCGTTCATTTTGATGAACGAGTTCGAACAGGAGAGTCACGAACGCGCATCACAGAACAGAGCAGGGCGAACCATTTGAGCTCATAAAACTTAGACTTTGTTATTATTTTTTTTTTTTTTTAAAGCGATCGTTTCGCTTGATAAGACCCTTATTCATCGTCTGGAATCGTTTAAAGCCCTTTGAACAGTTTGCAGTTTACACTGAAACTGTGTTTTGGACCTTGAACCGTTTGGTTCCCATTGAAGTGCATTAATTATATGGAGAAAAATCCTGGAATGTTTTCATTCAAAAACCTTAATTTCTTTTCGACTAAAGAAAGAAGGATATGGACATCTTGGATGACATGGGGGTGAGTAAATTATCAGCAAAAGTTTTTTTTAAAAGTGAATTACTCATTTAAATGCTTAAGGAAGAAAAACAAAGCCACACCATTTAAATGTACAGATAAACGGTGATTTGGCCCACAGACTGAGATATCAGTCTAGTACTGCCATCTAGTGTCTATTCAATGTCTGAAAAAAGCACCCATACCTTTCTATAGAGAATGTTAAATATGATGTAATTTACCCCCGGGTTCAAAGACAAGGCTTAGGCCTAGTTCCAGACTAAATTGCATTATGTGAGCTGTTGTAGCTTGTACTGAAATATCTTAAAGTAGTAGCCTATGTCTGCCATTGTTGTCTCAAGATGCACACCAATAATGTGTTTTTTATAAGGCACATTTTAAAAAGCTTAAAAAATAGACCTTATCCTGGCTTAATCTAATTATTGATTAAAATTATGTCCTTTAAAGGAACACATCTTAAATATCTTAAAATCATCTTTTGCATTAATTATCATTTAGATATGGCATTAGTAAAAACACATTGTCCATGGTTAGTGGCATCACCATACATCAATTGTTTTGTTTTCATTGTGGTTATATATATCTTCTCAAAATACGATAAGTGACATTATCAGATTGCTCTAATGATTTTAAAAGGGCACATTATTTGAGTTCTTACAAATTGCCATTTGGCTTAAAGAACATTACGTTCCATTATAATCCTATATGCACGGTGTTTACAGCACGTTACACTTACACACACTTGAAAATGAGAAAGACATAAAGACAAGGATTACACACATACAATTGGACTGCTATAATGAGCTTAGTATAAAATAAAGTGTGTGTGTGTGTACACCATGTAAACACACCATGCATTTAGGATTACAATGAAACGTAATCTTCTTTAAACCAATGGCAATTGGCTTTTAAAATCATACACACATATGCACATACTTACTGACTTACTTACTGACCTGAACTTTATATATTTTATGAATTTTAAAGACATTTATACTTTTATTTAGCAAGGATGCATTAAACTGATCAGATAATAATAAGAAATGTTTCATAAAATCACCATATTAGACTGTTTTCTGAAGGATGACACTAAAAGACTGCAGTAATGATGCTGAAAATTCAGTGTTGCCATCACAGGAATAAATTATATTTGAAAATATATTACAATGGAAAACAGTTGTTTTAAATGGCAATAATATGTTTGATTATATAAATGCAGGTGAGCATAAAAGTCTTTGTCCCACCCCAAACTTTTCAATAGTGTGTACTGTGTGCTTTAATGCATCCGAGGTTATGTAGAGAAAATGTACAGTATACTGAGGATTTTGTCTATAAAAAGAACTTGCAAACATTTTGGAACAAAGTTTAAAACTAAACTGATAAGAGCTATTTTAGAGCTAATCTCGCTATACTTTGTACTCTCGTCATTATGTTTAAAAGACCTTTGTTTTTCTCAACAGTAGTGCATCAGGTACACCAAAACAGCACTGAATTGATTAGTGTGTCAGAGAAATGTTATCACTCTGGTAATTAAACCTTTGATACACTAATGTCTCTTATCCATGTATCTGTCCATAGTGACACTCTTTTACATTTTGAGAAGGCATTGGCCTCAGAAGACACGTGTTCAGAGTAAATGAGTAACTGAAAACAATGTGAGGGGCTTTAAACCCCATTCAATGAAAGTTTCATGGCCATGATCTCGAAAGGACACAAAAATACCCATTTATACCCATCAAAACAACTTCAAAGGTCATTTAAGTTAATTATTTTCATTCGTTGTACAAATCATTAGAGCCATTTACTTACAATTGCAGTTTTTTTTTCAGGAAAATTGACTTTTTGTCAATTCACCATACAATCTGGGTTTATCCCTGGATTCAAAAGCAGACACAACATATGACTAAATGCGTCAATGAGCCCTTGCTGCAGAACAGAGCATTTGTATTCGGAGTGAATAATTGATTAAGATGAAACCTTGCTTCAACCACCGGTACAAATGTTCCCTTATTTCCTCATTCAACCGCTTGACTTGAAAGCAGAGCTCAGGGATCTTGGAATTTTTGCTTATGCAAGTTGGCATGGTGGGAATTTTAGTATTACCTTAAAGAAAATGGTGTCTGAGTTATCAAGAACCTACCTCCACTAGAGTTTCATTTTGGTGTCGGAAAAATGGTGTGATTCCAGCGTTGGTCCAAGAGAGCCACTGTCCTGCAGAGTTTAAAGGGATACTTCACCTCTGGAAAGATGAATGTGTATTTAAAATGCGTCATTTATGTAGAAGAAATGTGAAATTAGTTTTGAATTTGGAGCTTTCTAGACTGAGAAAATGTATTTTTGGCTTATGTGGATGAAAGACAACAACTCCCAGAATGCACTTGCGTCGCTGCCCTAGGAGGCCACGCCTACCATTAACACAGCGCAGTAGTTAAACAACAAGTCTAGGCTACTAGTGAGTCTCCGTGATGAGTCTGCCCGAAAATGTGTTTCGAGATCGCCCAAAATGTCTGGGATTCGGCTTTTGCGTTCTACAGTCGGCGTTCATCATGTTTACTGTGGCGAGCGGGACGAGTGAGGGCCGCGGGAGAACGGCGCGAGGCCGGTGGCGTGATTACCGATGAGCGACACCTGTGAGACACACCTCGTATCTCTCACGGAGGAGCGGGGATTTTCTTAGCAATGTTAAAACACACATCAACCGATCACTTGTTTAGCGTTCATGTAAACACGACATTCAGATTCACCAATCGGAACGAATTCAGTTAGATTGAAACAAAAGCTCTGCATGTAAACAATGAATGGTGACTGCAGAAAGCAAAAGGTAATCGACGACCGGACATGTCTGTGAAAAAGAGGATGGTAACCCCTACTACTCGGCTTTCTCCACAGAACAAGAGCCTGCTAGCTTAGCTTCCAAAACAAGATGGCCGACACTATGTGTTCATTCTGTGAGTGAGATCGCCCTCTATGGGTGGGTTGAGGACATGCGGGGCAGACCCGACTATTGACTGTAGTCTTTAGCCTCTGGACAAAAAATCCTCCGATGACACAAAATGATGATTTTTGCATCATCGGAAATTTTTTTCCAGACCAAAAATACATAAATCTCTCGTCTCAGGGTGGAAAGCACGGTAATTTGAAAATACTACAGGTTTTCTACTAATACAAAGCTTAATGTTAAATCCCGAAGTATCCCTTTAACTCCAACCCTAATCAAACACACCCGAACAAGCTAATCAATATCTTCAGGATTTCTAATGCTACATGCAGTTTTTATCAAGGTTTGAAGTTAAACAGGACAGCTGAACTCCAGGACCAGCTTTTGTCATCCCTGCCCCATGGCGAAATTTGGCATTCAGGATTTAGAGACATCAATCGTCTGTACATTATCCTGCTAATGGGTACACTGAAGAAGACAGAAATGATGTAGGATTTACTTGAAAAGTGCTAGGAAACAATATTCACTCAGAAATTGCGAGTACATTTGAGTAGCACATTGGTTTGAAGTAGAAAGACTGAAATATTTGATTGTAAAACGTACTATACTCTGAAAATTACTTTTTCTTTACAACTAAAAAATAATAATAATTTTTTTATTGACAAATTGCAGCTGTGAAGTAGCTAGTGAGTGGACGGATATTGATCACTGAAAGTCTCTGTAAACGTGTTTCACACTGCACTCACTTCCACTTTTTCTTAGATAGCAAAATTGTTTTTTTCTTGGAAAAACTGTGTTGGTGATTCTGGTTCTGCTCCATCCAAATATCCCAGCTCAAACACAGGTGTGTTTGATTGTTAATGTTAGAATTGTGTTACTGTACCTTGCAGTTTGGTGATTGGTAAGGTATTAGCAGATCCTAGATCAGGGTGAAAGGTCATTATAGAGCCAAACGCAGGACTGCACTGCACATGATCAGCACATGATCACTGACCTTTAACAGCGGCCATTTTAAGAAATGCATGAAAAATTCTCAATTGTATTCAGTTAGTCAGTCAGTCATATTTATTTACAGAGCACGTTTAAATACAACAGCTGTTGGCCAAAGTG